>VZTI01001644.1:181837-269290 GCA_013397865.1 Struthidea cinerea | reverse complement strand
CTTTTTTTTTTTTTTAATCTAAACTGATCCTTTCTAATTGTTTAATAAAGTTTTGGGGTTTTTTTTTATTTTGTTGTTGTTGGTTTTTTTTTACTAGAAGCCTTAAGATTATTAAAATCAAACTGCATTCTGAAATGTTTATTTGCTTTTTCAGGTTCACTTTCCCTAGACACTGCAAAAGGGAATGGTCAGTGTCTCTGTTTTCTTTCAAGCCAGAATCCTTTCCTGACTCATGCCCCTGTACAAGGCTCAGGGAGTGTGTTTCCAGCACTGCTGTTCTAAAATTAAATCTAAAAAAAAATAAAAAATCAAAAGAGAGAGGGAATTCATATCAACCAAAGTGTCTCTAAAGTATTGTCTTTATTAAAGACTCTGTCAGGTAATCACGTTACAATTTGGCCCAGATGCTCTGCCTATCACTTCTTTGAAGATGATTGCTCGTGATGGCAATGTCTGGGCTGATAACTAAATCAAGCTCAGCGTTTAGAGCAGAGGGTTGTCTAGAGGCACTTGTTGCAGTGACAGGCTCGGCACGAGGTACCAGGCAGTGCCTTAGGACTCTTCAGCATGGGAAGGATGCTGTGAGCTGAGCTGGATTGTTCTGTGAATGCATAATGCTTCCATGCAAACAGAATAGTACTGCAGGGCACACCCCCGACCACCCTCCGTGCAGAGCAGGGAGGTTTGCCTGGTGTCGGCCAGGCCATGAAATGAGAAAAGAAACCAAACCCCTTTCACAGTGATGAACTCCAGGATGAGGTGGAAAAAACCAGGTATGTGATTCCTGTTTCCGTGAGGGAATCCCAGGCACATGGAGCAAGCCATACCGGCTGGGACTGGCAGGAGAACAGCTCCCAGCGAATGGAGTTTTCTCCACCAGCACTGCTGGCAAGCACGCTGACACCTTGCCAGACCCCATTAACCCACAGTGCTCAGGAAGACCCCGTCCCACCTTGGTTTTCCCCTGCATCTTCACACTGAAGCCTGTGAGGTGGTTCCCTGCAGGGCCGGGGTTAATCCAGCACACAACTCAATGAAATGGTAGTGACAACAGATTTGGGGCTGCCACCAATCAAGACTCCATATGGCTAATGCTGCCCTGGGCTCCTGCTGGTGCAAAGTCACAGGGTACCAGGGCCTCTCTAAAAACACTGCAATATCAAACTAATTCAGCCCCCATTCGTGACTTTTCCCCCCTGTTTCTAGGAACCTGTCTTTGAATGATGCTCAGTTCATTATTTATCCGCATGAGAAGACATTCTTGCAAATCACTCCTCCGTGCTGCCAGGTAGCTTGCTGGAAATGGTGCTGGCTCACAACAGCAAGATGGATGATGGTGTGAAGCAGTTTAACTCCGAGAATTATACCCTTTGAGTCCCCAGCTCAAAACTGTGATTATGTCCTGGTGGGACATGAAAAATTCCCAGAGGGCCCATGGCACCCAGCGTGCTGAGCCCTTGTTTCAGGGCACAATTCTCCCTTGTGATCAATTCTGCTGGGAAATCATATCCAATAGCCATGCAAATACCATGATTAACTCCAGCAGCAGCAGCTGCTGAATGGATCAGAATCATCAAAATATACATGCACTAACTTCTGATTACCTATTATCCTAATTTTGTAAAGATCCACAAGTCCAACCTATTTGTACAGCTCAGTGTTAAGGCAAGGGAGCAGATTATGCCTGAATCACTTCTTATTCAAATCAGAGCAATTCTGTTCATTTCAGGAGTGACACCAACATAGAAGTGGCATGGAAAGGGACTGCTTTAGCTTTCGTTCCTCCCATATAACAATACCACTTAAATATTTTTAAAGTCAGTCGTGTCCATTTTCCCCATTTTCTGCATCAATTGCAAGATAACAATATAAAGCACTGAAGGCTGTGTGCTCCCGCTGCAGAGCATTTGGCTTCTGGCAGGATTACATGCTGGAGTCAAAGCTGATGCTCATAAACAATGTCTTTTACTAAGCTTTCATAGGCAGCTGTTGGCATTTGGTTTTGTGATGTAAATCAATCACAGCTTATATCATCTGATTTCAGGCCAAAAGGTGGGAAAGATACTGTGCTATATGCGTTGGGTTTATTCTGCAGATCTCTGTGGAAAGGTCAGCTTTACCCACAACCAGAATCAGTCATTCTGGAGGCTGACAGCAATATTTTACATTCTTCTGTTACACATCTGAGAAACACTTCTTTTCCTATTGCTCTTCCTGAAGGTTATGCACCTCTTATGCATTATGAGCATCAAAATCCTAATTAAATGGGGTTTTGTGAGTACGGATCTCCCAACATTGATATTGCAGTACTTGTATTTTGCAGCCTGGTCAGATATTGATAGCATCAGTACCATTCTGTGTTTTTATCAGACACCAGCTGAGTAGAGATTAAATATATCCCTTCGCGTCTTTCATACTTCACCTGCCAGAGAGTGTCCAAAGTCTCATTTTATATTGCTTTAGATAAGGGAAGAATGCTGAAACTAAAACAGTTATCTGGACCCCAGAGGAACCTCAAAGAGGTTCTGGAGCCCAAGGAAAAAGAGAGAAACCAGAAAGCAGAGAGAAAGATCAGATTAGGCCGATGAAATAATATTCAGCTTTTGAGATCCAAATGCTCCTGAGATCATATAACCTTGTGTGGCGGTATCAGCGGGACTGAACTTCGATAGCATATTTTCAGAAACATGGAGTACTTTCAGAGTTGCTACACAGCAGAATTTTGTCATCCTAACAACATTTTATCCCAATACCATCTTCAGCAATCTGTAATTTCGTCACATTTTCCAAGAGCAAGCAGGATTTTCTGCCCTGACCTATGCCACCCTGGCAGTGTCCATCTTCTGCTGAGCTCTGGGGATGGCTGGACAGCATCCAGCAATTCAGGCAGATCTGCTGAGCTGTGACCTGCCCTCAGATCTCCCTGAAATCCCCAGATATGGGGGTTTACATTATTCTGAAGTTTTCCTGTAGCTGATTTGATGGGTCTTTTTTAGTGGCTTGGGGACAGACTGTCTAGCAGTAGGTACAGAATAAAGTGTAAATGAAAAAGCACAACATGATCATATCCAGGTAGGGTGCACATAATGCTGCCACCACTGACAGCAAAAAGTGGGGCAATAAGTATCTGGGACTGATTAACCTGAATTATGAATTTCCCCCAGCAGCTTCCAAATTTCAGGCTGTGATTTAAAAACCACAGCGTGAGTCCTGACACATTGTGAGCTCCACTAGCAAGACTTGTGCTTTGCTGTGTTTATGGAACAAAACTGGTACCCTTCATCTTTATTATGATATAATAATCTCCTCTCTCATCTTATATCTGCCCTTTTCTCAGACTCCCCCATAGACATAGCTGGTATAAAATAGACCAAGGACAAACCACCACTGGCTGTGCTATTATAAATTCCATTCACAAGGAGGCTAAAATGAACTATTCTACATGGAAAAATTAACCAGCATGATTACAGTAATAACCTAGAGTTATCATGGTCCTCAGGTGGGCACACTGTTCCAATTTTATTTGGAAATAATTACTTCAAAAGCAGAGCAATTTTTCCAGGATGCTGTCTTACTTTGAAGGAGTGTGTCCGTGCTGCTTCCACTGCAGCAGCAGCGACAGTGATTTTCTTTGCATAAGCAAAGCCCAAGAGAGGGAACACATTACATATGTCTCCTCCATAATGTGCTGCAATAAATATGAGACTAAAAGGGCTGAGAAAGAGAAATCTTGGAAGTTGGATAGAGCCTTGCACAAAAAGTGAACAGTCACGCCAGGCTTGGAGCCACAGTCACAATTTGGCTTTGTGCAGCCTTGTGCCATTTGTAACAGTGACACTCCACTTTGTTCCAGCTTTAATTTGGATCATCAACCACAAACGGGAGCAGCAATAATGAAAAAAACAATGATTCTGATCCACTATTTTTTCACTCCTTTCTGAAACCCTACTACATCTTTACAGCAAGGGGGAAAAACAAGCTTAGAGCTGTGACTCCATCAGCAGGGATTTCTCTCCATTTATGTCTCTCCTGGATTTTCATAGGCTAAATGAAAAGCCTAACTAGGATGTAAAGTTCCCCAGATGCAATGAGTTCCTCCCAGAGCACAAAAGTGGTCAACCCTTAAGAAGTATTTTGTTTGAATTAGCATGGAACAGAAGCATAACTGCCTTGAACATACGGGGTGGAGAGGTAAAGGCAGGAAGCAAAAGGGCCATTATCAACAAGATCTAAAATTTAAAATGAGAAAATATGTGCTTAGATACATTTATTCTATATTGTTTGTTGATATCACACATTACATTTTCATTTGCTGCAAAAGTCTAAGATATGTGCTCTATATGAATACTGTAAGAGACCAAAGTCAATATTACCAGTCAAACAGTCTCAAATTCAAACACTCAGCTACAACTCTCCATAGAAATACAAATTTTCCAAGCTCCTGAGGGGAAAAGCCTTAGATTATTTTGGTATATACGTAAGACACAGTTCTCTAAAGACCCTCTTCCATGGAATTCCAAGATCAACACTTGTTTCAATTCCAGTGATATAAGATATCAGAGGACAAATACACCCACTGGGTGAACTTGACTGTAGACAAGAGACCAAAGAAATAGATATATAAATTCTAAGGTTAAAATAAATCAGTCTCTAGAGATCTTAGAGCTTCTCATCAAGGTAAGATTTTTTTCTAATTTCTTTAGCAAATTAGTCATCCCCCTCTTTATATTGTGCAGCGTTTATCAAGTCTGCTCTGACGCTGTGTTTGTTTTTCTTTGATTTCTATTATTAGGTAATCAATTCCTCCCTTTGCCTATAGCAGTGCCTCTGTGTGTCTTAGAATTCATTAGATTTCATTGTTAAATATGTGGTCACATATCTAGAGTCATTTACCATTTCAAAAGCACCTTCTTCAGTTTGAACTTCATCTTTGCACAAAAATCTTTACCTGCTCATACCTACAGGAGAAACCAGAATGTTTTATTTACAATAGTTGCATGTGTGCTGTCTCGACAGGATGATAAGAAAAGCACTGATTGAACCCTTTCTGCACAGAACTGGCACCAAGGAGTTATCAAATAACTGTGCAATAGATACCGAGCCTTGCTTAAACATTGCCAAAGCAATCTGTCAGCAGGGAATGTCCACAGCCTTAATGCACAAATAGCAGAGGCAGTGCCTAGTCAGTATCACATTAATCAAGGGCTGTGCAAAGAGAAGTGTTTTAAGAGATTAGGGAGTTCTGGAGAAGCACTGCCCCAAGGCTACCCAGCTGCCAGCACTCCCCTGTTCCTGGGAACTGGCACTGCTCCTGCTTTCCCTCTGCTTTATCCAACACGGGCTACAGTCCACCAGAATCAAAGGGATCAGCCTGATTTCATAACACAGACAAGTGTGATGTCCTCTCCTTGCAGGAAGCACTTGCCGCAGACAAATCCCTTAAACAGTCTACTCGTTGTTCAATGAAATGCTTGTCACACATGTTCATCATTATAATCCTTTGCAGTCAGATAGTACCATTCATCTGATGAGCTCAGCCTACAAATTTAGCTTTAATCTGGTCTGACATCTGCCTCCAAGTATGCTTTGATTTGAAAAATCACGTTAAAACTCAGCCTAGAATTATCTCTTCTTGTGCATGTGAGTCTCTGTGTGCCTGGACACATGGATAGAAATTCCTAATATTTCAGTGCTGTTTGAATGAGTGCTGAGCACTGCAGGCCATCTGCCAGTAACTATTTTTCTAAACTTGGAAAAAATAAGAAAGGAAGAGATATTTTAAAGCTTTTACTCATAACAGCAGTGATTTTTCTGGAAATTCAAGCAGCTCTGAAAGGGATTGTACCATTTCCAAAGGCAGCTCTCACTCAACAGGTTTTTGAGTTCTCTGTAACTCTGTGTCTTCCTAGTCTACTATGTCAACTAAGGACAAAAAACCTACATATTCATCTATCCAGGGTCCATATGGCAGGTGCTTGTCCAAGGCATTTGGAATCTCAGATGTAACATGCCGAAGAAAGGAAAAATCATCTTGTTAAATGAGGGCAAGGCAGAAATTAGGTGCACTGTCAGATTGTCTTAGTGGATTATGAAGGTCCCTGTAATACTGGAAAGAGACATTCAATATTCAGGAGAGACTTTCTAGTTTAATCTGTCAGTTTTTAACAGTATGGTATATGCAGCATCCTTTTTTATTACTATTTTTTGTTCCTACAGGTTTCTCGCCAAATTTTATTTGTTACAGTTAGAAATCCTTCATCATGAGACTTTTCTGGGAAAACAAACAAAATGAAAAACAACCAGAAGCACAAGCATACCACTAGCTACCTGGGCTGCAGTTAGTATTTACCCGCCTCCCATTGCACAGCCACAGCAGCCTTTCTGAACATCTTTTCATTGAGGCATTTGCACTGTAACATTTGCTTTTGTATTTCTTCGACTTAATTGTTCAGTACAAACAAACAAACAAACAAAATCCCCGAAAATAAACATGGGGGTAAAAAAAGAGATAGAGATCCAAGGATAGCAAAATACTAACTGGCTAATGGAAAAAACTGCACACTTGAATTCTGTAGTCCACAAAGCATGTGATATGGAGACTGTGAAGCAGCAAAAATCTCTCATAAGAGCTCCCAGATCTTCCCCCAGTGGTCATTTCTAGCAACCAATATTTGGTTTCCTTTTTTTGGTAAAACATGTTGTTATTCAGCTTGAACTACCTGGGGTCTAGAATTCTGAAAAAGTTAATAAAAAAGGTTTTCTACACAGTGCTATTTTTGTATCATATCCAAAGCACTGCAAGCCAGAGCTGTTACTTCAAATAAAGGTTTTTCTGTGCCATTGAGACACAGGTGCGTTCTAACAAGCATAAGAAGTCCAAAGGACCTGTGAATCAAATAAATCACCAGAAATCCTGAAAGAGAGGAAGAGACAAAGAGATAGACCTAGAAAATTAAACTGCTACACTGCTCCTGAAGGACTGCAATTTACAGCGATGAAAAATGTCCTTGAAAATAACATCATCAAAAAAATTCCAAGAGATGAAATGTCAAATACTAATGCAATATTGCTAAATATCTCCCATACAAATCCCATTTCAGTGACATTAAAGAGTCAGAAGGCAGAGAATTACCATCCAGAGAAGGGAGGAGTGAAAATATGCATGAAGAGAGCAGGGTCCAGCTGTGGGTCAGAACCAGCAGCCCATTAGGCTCTCCAGCCTGGTGAATACCCACATGGAAGTGAATCAGCACAAAAAGCTGTTTATACTCCTGTTTCTTTCTGAGAGTGGGACTTGTTTGAGCCTTCTCCTTATCATGAATCTGTCAGGTTTAATGGAAGGCCTAGTCTGATTTTGAGTTAATTTGCAAAGGAGCCTAAGTGCCACAAACACCATGAGTACCAAAGGGGTCTAAGTGACACTTGTGTGATCCAAGTGGCTGTTACGCAGGCAGCCAAAGGCTTCTGCATCAGCTTATTTCTTTTTTTTTTAAGACTTCCTTCCCAATGTCAATCTGAACAAGTACCTGGTGCCAAAGGGATGCAGGGACACCCAGGTGCAAACCCATCACTCCCCACCTGCACAACGCAGCTCAGCAAGCAGCTGCTCCTGCTCCACTCCTTTAGGGAGCTGCAGCACCACAGATCTGCCCACAGGAGAGGAAAAGGCAACACAGCAATACGTTGGTAACTCACAAGTTATGTCCCATGTACCCACTTTGCAAGCCGGGAATGGGGTAGAGGCACAGGAGCCTCCTGCCTCTCACTTGGTCTCCCAGCTGGAGGCCAGCAGAGAAATAGTCCCCTCAGGTCTTTATTTCAAGGGGCCAGTCCTGCTTGGGAGCACCTACAGTCTGTGAAAGCCATGGCCTCTGGGGTCCTGTGTGACAGCCTGGGCTCTGCCAAGTCTTTGTCTTGCATACCAGACAGGTTCCTGCCTGCATGGAGGCCACTGGACCTTGGGCCATGTCTGGGTACAGACACAACTTTTGAAAATTGTATCGATTGCAGTCTTTTTGAGGTTGCAATTACAGGGCTGGTGGAAGATCATTGAGCAAATGCCATTCCTGGTGATGCCAGATTACATACTGGTAGACCCACTTCTGACTTCCATCAGTCACTTCGATATTTCTCCCCAGCCCAAGCTGCAAAGTGCCATTGTCCTCCTTCACATCCCCTCCTGGCCTGGCACCCTGTCTGCAGTGGCCATGTGTGTGACTGGGGGTGCAGAGCACACATGTCTGCCCAGCCTCATCTCATCCTTTCCCTGTACAGTCACTCCTGCCTGTATCCATCTGGATGGAGAAAGCACACATGGCCCCGCAACCATGATTCACCAGCTTAGATCAACCCAGGTACGGCCATGAGGACAGCCGGCATCCATTCACAGAGTCACTGAATCGGTTGGAAAAGACCTCCAACATCATCAAAGCCAACCTTTGACAAACACCACCATGCCTACTAAACTCTAGCACCAAGTGCCACATCCAGTCATTAATTATTATACCTGTAAATGTAAACTTTCAAAGTTCCTGAGTTGCAAACCACATCTGTCTAGGAGATTAAGAAGGGTATTTGTGCATGGTGCCCAGGTCTGGATGACCCCAGTCCAAGGCAAGGAGCCTGCTGTGGACCACCACCCTGACTGAAATGCCAGCCTGACTGTGATTCACAACTCTTGTTCAGCTGTGATGAAAAAGCGAGACTTTTGCAGAGAAAAACCTCATTGGGAGCAACACCAAAGCTATTGCTGTGGGCAGAACCCTGCTGTGGCAGGTACAAGGCTACCCAGAGCAGCTGAAGTGGAGGAGCCCACATCTGCTTCACTTTTCTTTACAGCTGAGCTCCCTGTAATGCAAAAAGGAAGAATATGCCGGGTTGCTTCTTAGACAGAGAACTTCAAGAGGAATTCACTGCTCGACAGCCGAGCTCTGCCCATCCTCTGTTTCTCCTGGCATCTCTTTGAGCTGCTGCGGCTCTGTGTAGACTAAGTGGGGACTGTGAAGCTCTGACAAAGGAAAGGGAACCAGTGGGATATTTCTATTTCTGGAATTGCCCATTAGAGAAGCTATTCTATGGTACGCAGCATGCCATCACACTTTAAAAAATAAATAGGAACAAGAATATTAGCAGAGGAAGCATATGTGGCCCCAAGACCATGACTCATCAGGTTAAATCAACCAGCTGAGGTCAGTGCTTCTATTTATCAGCTTTTAGTTGCAAGAATGGCAATGGGGACAGTGATTCTATTACTTAAATTTTACATGCTGTGAAAAATACGGCAGTGATTAATGTCTGTAACAGGCAGCTAGATGTGCTGCTTTTAGAATCTAGAAGCTATTTCAAGGTCAAGAGTTTTAGTTTTCTTCCTAAAGTGGGTTTTCAGCCAGTAAAGGGAACTTCCCACAGATATCAGGGTCTGTATTATGGGCAATAAAAGTATTTTGTGTTCTCATCATCATCCAAAAACAGCTGAACCACAGCTTGATGAGAAAAGCCCCACTAATTGCACTTCCACAGCCACCCATCCTTTGTGAACTGTGGGACCATGAAAGCATTGACTATAAGCTGATGACAGCTATGAGGCTATTTTGACAAATACAAAAAACATTTCTGTGATGTGCTGTTGGATTTCTTTCTGGTGCCCCAGGATGTGGCTACAACGCATCCTCCTCCTCAGCCAGTCTGTACCCTGGTCATTTATACCATCAGTTTGGGGGGTTTGAATTAGATGCCGCAGGGTCGGAGGCTCTCCTGCGTTTGCTCATGGGCTGGTGCATTAGGGCACGTTGAAACTCAGGCTCAAACAGGTGGTGGGAAACCACCTCTCTGAGGAAAGTCCACTTCTGCTGCCAGGACACTGCACACAGAACATTATGATAGGTGCAAACAGCCTGCTGTCGTATATGTGAGCTGCTACCATTGTCACTGTGAAATTATTCCATTCCGGTCCTTAGTGTCAATTAAAAAACAAAAATAAATCAGAGGTATTGCTGATGGGAGGACAGAACACCCAGAAGTCTGTAGACGTGTCCAGGTACCATGTAATTGTGCAGGAGGAGATATGCCCTGCTCTCTTCCCTTTCACCATGAAAGCACAGGACGATGACAGGGCGAGCCCAGAGCTGGAGAGTAACTGCATTATCTCCAGTTATCTCCGGTTCCCAGCAGAGAAGCAGAGGTAAGTTAAAACCGAGTGAGTCAGGGCTCTGATTCATGCCCCGCTGCCGCTGTCCTTCATCCCGCTGCCGCACGGGCAAACAGGGGCTCGGCAGCTCTGCCCAGCGAAACCCAGACTGCTCAGGCAGGGCAGCTCACGCCGGGCTGGTGAGGCAGGCACAGACTGTGGCACAGTCGGGTCTCTGTTGGTCAGAACTGGGAGCAGAAGCCCCGGGAAGCCCCAGCCCCGCAGCTGTGCGGACACGGAACAGCTGGAGGCAGCCAGCCCCCTCGCTCTGGGCGGCGTGGCTGGGGAAAACACCGACGGGAGACCGCAGGCTTCTGCAGGCACACCCACGGGAGGGACAGCCCCGGCACAGGGCGAAGGGCTGGACCGCACACACTAGAATTTCCCAGCTGCGCCCCCAGCAAGGAGAAGGCTGAAGGCTGGGTTATGTTACCAGCCAGCCCCTCCGGGCCTTTGGGATGGCGCTCCCGTGTCTCCGCTCGCAGGCAGCCTCCCCACTCGTGCCCTGCTCCCGCAGGCAGACGCGCTCCGGGGACAGCCCCCGGCCCCCCGGCGCTGCCCAGCCCCGCACGCCCGCGGCTCTGTCTGCCTGCCGCCTCTCAGCACCCAGACACCGGAACGCGCAAAACTGCCGTGGTAATTACAGGCAAACCGTGGTGCTGGTTGGGCCAGTGCTGTTACTTGCCAGCCGCAAAGATAAAATCTCCGTGCGGGCTCTCAAAGCTATTTAGGTGATAACCCCGCTCAGCTCAGTGCTCTCTGCTGCAGCGCCCGTCTTTCAGCAATGTCAGCTGGTGTCCGTGCAGGGTTTCATGCAGTGCTACCTGCTCCCTCATTCCTCAGGTTTTTTGTTTGTTTGTTGAATTTTTTTTTTTTTTTTTGAGGCCAATTTCCGTATGAGATACTTTGGTAAGCTTTTCTCCTGTAAAGGTCTCACTAGACACCGCTTCCAAGGTTCACACTCATGAATTTCATTATTTCGGATGGAAGCTGCATGCATCCCAGGTCCCTGGAGCATTGAGAGGAGGTGATTTAACTACTAGTATCAGTCTGATAATTTTGTACCTGGGTTTGGAGGCATACTCTGCGGCTGGTTCTCCAGTAAGTACTTGGTGTGTTGAATTTTTCATGGCTAGGACATCTATGACTAAGGCATCCAGAAAGATTATTCTTTTTAAATACAGGTTAGATACTCTTTTATTTGATTTGTGTGGGTGTTATTTCACTCAGCACTTCAGTGTCTTGTGACCCACTTACAGGCTGAAACAGGCTCCAGTGAACTTTCATGCCTTTATATTCCTGTTGCTCTTAACTTACCAAAAAAAAAAAAAAAAAACCAACCTAAACCAACCTCTGAGGCAACAATCCTTGAGGTTTAAATCAGAAATAGCTCTTCTCTATAAGTGATTGTAAAAGTGTTCTATCAGTTCAACTCATGTGTCTCATGGGCTGTGAGGGCCAAGTGGGATCTCAGCAGGTCTTGGGGCTTTTCTAGAAGGAAAGCTAGTGGCAGGGACTGTCATGAGCTTTTCTTAGCCCTCGTGAAAACTCATGTCCCACATTCAAGAGGGTCATGGACCCAGGGCATCTCCAGATTTACACGTGGCATTTGGGGTGAAGCTACTGCAAAGGCTCAGGTGCTCCTCACCTACCTCCGAATCCTCCCCCAGGCAGGAGAAAGCACTGGGAGAGCTTCCAAATCCTTTTGGAAGGAGTTTAAAAGGAAAGGAAAAGAAAGCCTATTTCTACCCCAAAACAACAGTGCCATTGTGGGGAGCTCTGCTGGTGCCTAGCACTTTATTTTACTGGTATAATTGTGCCAGGAGAACATGTGTGCTCCTCTGTACTGACATGTTCTTAAGGAGTTTAAGCAGTTCCATCTGTCTTTGAAGAAGTGGTGAATTGACTTAATTACAATGTCAATGCATCTTCAGAGGGAAAATACCTCAATACAATGGCTGGAAGTTACAGTCAGGATACTTGCCTTGGAAACGTAGAGCCCTTGCAGGGTATCAGCACCACCTCGTCCAAATGAAGTTAGTGAAGCATGAAAAAGAAGCCTAAGGCTCTCAATCTCCTGACATTTCCTTACATCATGGCAGGATGTCTTACCAGAAAATCTGATTTAGCCAAAACCCACGATACACAGTGG
This sequence comes from Struthidea cinerea, assembly GCA_013397865.1. Taxonomy (NCBI): domain Eukaryota; kingdom Metazoa; phylum Chordata; class Aves; order Passeriformes; family Corcoracidae; genus Struthidea; species Struthidea cinerea. The sequence goes on along the minus strand of VZTI01001644.1, from coordinate 256,952 downwards.
GAAACAGACAGAGGGTTTGCTCAGGAGATGGGACTAGATCTACTGACAGTCTCTCCTCAGCTTCAAAGTCACCTTCATTAACAGCCACGGCACAAGCTCCTGCAGCTTCAAGGAGAAGCTTATGAGTCTCTGAGTAAGCCAAGTGACAATGTAGATATGTAGAAATATCTCAGTGACTCTTCACAACTTGAAATACTTGACTTGTGTGGAGTACTGTGCATTTTAATTTGGTTTGGGTTTTTCAGAAACCATGCAATATATCAGGTCATGAAGGAAAGCTAACAAGAAAGCAAAGTGACTCATTTAGAGAAAACACAGCGGGGAGACTAAAAATTGTCCCTTCAGTCCTAGAAGTAAGAGGCAGCTAAGTAAGGTGCATTTTGTGTAAAAACTTGAGAAGTCTACCTCATGCACTAGAGAACTCAGCAACTGAAATGTTAGGTGTTTACTGAAACACACACATCATAAGAGCTGGAGACCTCACATCCACATAAACATAGGCAACAAGAACAAGAATTGAACCAATATAACACTTTTATAATCACTTATAAACAAAGGCAACAAGAACAAGAATTGTCATGATGTTAACATTCTCACAATAACACAGAACAAACTGTCTTCCAAAGGCAACAAATGCTTTTAGAGCCACTGATTTCCCTGGGCACTGGGGTCAATCTGTGCCTTCAGTGAGATCAGTTCAAAGCTCTACCCTTTCCTTTCTGTTCCATCCTGTCTCTGACACATCCCACACTGTGCACCCAGAGATTCAGTTTCCAGTGGCTGCTGTAAATCATTCTTTCTGATAACATGGAGCACCTGTTTTGAAACTTCCCCTTCCTTTTCCCAAAGATTCAGAAAGGCTGGTTCACATCCCCTGTGACAAGATGGGTGGGTAGTTTCTAAAGAAATCTAGAACACCTACATGCTTTTTAATTACATAGCTATGTGCACACTTAATTTAATTAAAAAACGATTACCACAATTTATTATATGAGTACAACTCTGTAGCAAACCAGAATTGCAGCTGAGTTTGCTTTTTGACTCTTTTGTTGTTGCTGTTGATTCTGTGTAAATGATCCTGGCTGGTGTTTCTCCTTATGGTGAAATAATTAGAGTTTTTTAGGGTAGGTGCTCTGGCTGTTAATTTCTGAAGTGGCATTAGCCTTTTTCTCTTCCTGAGGCAGGTTGGACAGAGGTGGCAATTTGTTTATTGGACTTAAATGGTGTTGAATTGAAAAACAGGAGACTAGAAGAACCTATGCGGAACACTATGCTGTAAATGAGAGAGTCTCTTACTGTGCAGGGCAGTACAGCAGGAGAGATCTCTGGAGGGAATACAAGTTCATGCTACACCACTAAATTCCTTGATATTCATTCACAGAAATGAATGCGCATTAATTAGGAAAGGCAAGTATTTCACCAGCGCAGATATGTTATCTTGTCTTTGAAGAAAGAGACAGGTTTATGTATTTCCTGAAAATATCCCACTCATGTTTTGCAACATAGTTTCTCACCTCCTTTTGATTAACAGAAGTACCCACAGTAAGGATCTTCTTAACACTTGAAGTAGTGAAAATAACTATAAGTAACATCCATGGACTTGCAGGACATTGCAAAAGCTCAAAAAACTTCTCAGCTCATGCTGTTCTGACAGCAGCGGGCAGAGGTGCAGAGTTTTTGTCTCTCCCCACATCCCTCATGCCGTGCTACAGGCAAGTCTGGTGCCTTCTTTGGGGTTTGCTGCCTGGATGACACCTCTTGGTGCATTATCTGTCTGATGTTTTCACCATCTTGCAAAAGAAATATTGATTCTGGCAGTTTGACTGGCAGTAACTTCAGTTTATCTGTCAAATTAGACGTTGAAAATCTGCATCTAAATCCCGTCCCATGAAAGAACTGAGTGAACTTTCTGGCACATGTGAAATTTTGGGGCATCCAGGACAAAGCTGAATAATATTGTGAGGACTGCATTTCTGCTGCTCAAAGAAAACAAGAGCAGACCACCCTCTACGTCCCTGCTATTTGACCAACCTTTTGAGCAGGAGGCTTGTTGGAGTATCCAGCTTAGCAGCCACAGTCAAAGCAATGAAGCTGATCACAGGATTACAGAAATATTAGCTGAGAAGGACCTTTGGAGGTCATCCAGCTCCACCTCCCACTTGGAGCAGGGTTTTTGCCAGGACTGGATCCGGTCAGCTGTGGCTTTGTCTAGACCAGTGCACAAGACCTCCAAGGATGGAGCTACCACAGCACCTCTGGTTAGTCTTTTCCAGGGCTGTAGCACACTCCTGGGGAAGAAATTTTCCTGAAGTTCAGTTTGAAATTCCAAAAGTGCAGTTTGATGTTATCACCCACTGGTGTATTATCTGCTGCTACTGAGATGAGCTGATCCCTGCTAGTTTTGTGACTGCCCCACCAAGTAGTTGTGGACCCCTACCCCTTCCCTTCCCTAGATTAAAATAACCCACCTCTTTCTACCTCTCCTCATAACCATGTCCCTCAGGCCCAGGATCATCCTGACTGCCCTTTGCTGGACCTTATTTCCTCAGCATTCTTTCTGAACCAGGGGAACTCAAGCCACACCTCACATGGTATTGCTAATGTTGATAAGCTCTTCCACAGCTGCTTTCTTAAAAATGAGGTGGTGTTGAAAGCCTCCCCGAAGACAAGTATCCACTGTTATTCCCCGGCCCCCAGTCCCCACAGCCAGGCATTTCCTCACAGAAGGCAATTTCATCACTCAAAGAGGCTGCATTTCTCTGCAGGATTCGAGGCAAGGTTGACTGTACCCTGTTCTCCATCTCAAAGACAGGCACATCACTGGCCCAATCCCCAAGGCCCTCTCTGAGTCACGGTGGTTATTCCTAGCTGAATCTGTCCACCACTCAGCTCCTTGGGGTGAATCCCATCCAGCTGTATGGATCTGTACATCCAACCTCCCTGAGCAGTCCCTGATGCTGGCTGCCTGCCTCCATCCCAAGCTGTTGGGGCACACCCTGAGCTCTGGGGCAGGCAGAGAAGAGTACACATCAGCATTTCCTCATCTCTCATGGCATGTGGTTGTCTCCTCACTTTCAGACCCACAGTGCTCACTGTGGGCTGCCTCATCTGGGAACACCACAGGTGACACTGCCTTGTGAACCCGATAGATCGCCAGGGCTGAGAGAGGGAAGCCCAGGGACATGAGGCTCCTAGCCTTGGAGATGGGAAGAGCCTGGGAGCAGAGCAGCTCCCACGGCAGCCTTGACAGTTGGCTGCAGATCTGAAACAGGCAAGTGGCAAATCTGCAGAGCCCTGGGCAGCTCAGAGACATTGACGTGAGGGAGCTGGGACTCATTTGACTGTATAAGCAAAGAGCTGAGGACCAAGCAGAACCAAACCTCATTCATTACTGCAACCCCACAAGGTTTCTGAACTCCTTTCTGAGCTGCTGATGAACAGAGCCTGCAAGACACACTAAGAGCAGCTCACCAAACTGCTTGTACCTCTAGTTATCTCTGAAGCAATTACCTTCAGAAGACATACTTCAATTAAGGCTGCTGCTTCTCTCTGTCGCTGTGCAGAGAAATTGAAAATGTGCCAGACATTCCTGCTGTTTGTGGCTCACAAATCCTTAACCCTTGTGCTGACTGTCAGCCATATGTGATCTTGGCAGCAGGTCCTGTCCATTCCATCCAGAAGAAAGAACTTAAAACTAAAGAAAAGGATACTTCAGTACAATCAAAAGACAACTTTGTCTCCTCTTAAAAGATAATGTTAGGAGCTGATTCAAATATCTCTGAATGCTGTGCGCAAATTTCTTTGCATATCAGTACTGCTCGTACCTTCTGATGTTTTTGGCTGAGTGTCTCAGATTTGGGTATATTAAAATGTGTGCAAATCTTCAGCTGGATCTCAGAAGGAAGCTCTCAACAGCTAGAGCCTAACATCAGGCAACATCCTTGCAGCAAGGCATCTACTAACGCAATGAATTTAGCTCCATTTCCTGTTTGCAGCGCATCCAACAAACAGACTCCAGTTGTTATTATGTGTTTATAACTGCATTTTATTTCAGGCCTGTTTTATTTGTACATATTCCATCTTGAGGAAGGTCACACGCACTCCCTGGTTTCAAGGAGAACTGCTCACCATGTGACGTGGCGTTTTCCGGGCTGACCGAGACCTCTGTGAGCAGCAGCTGCTCCCCTCCCACGCAGGCACAGACACAGCCCCAGACACATCTGCAGCGCATTCACTGGTGGGCACGAGCCAGGCTCTCACTGCACAGCTCCCCCACCTCCTCTGCTGCACTCAAGAGAAAAATCCCCAGGCCCAGAGGTCTCCTTCGTGCACAGAGTGGGACTGCTGGGAGAGCAGGCTCCAGGGGAAGATGCTCAGATCTGCCTTGGATACGAAGCTCATGGCCTGCCTGGATGGAGACCGGCTCCCACATCACCTGAGAGGCACCGAGCATTCCCAGCCCCTGGCCCACAGCCAACACCAATGTCAGCGGGGTGAAGAGAAAAGTATGTACCCATGCAAGGTCTTCATTAGGAACACTGAGAAAGGTCAATAACAGAAGGAATCCCAAATCTTTCCAGGACAGGAAGCTCACTTGGACCAGTTTTTGTTCAGGCACCAGTGTGACTCCTCCGCCAAGGACTCTGCTTACTGCCACTGCTGAGGTGGGTTACCATAAGATTCCTGCTCGGAAAAACGATCTGGCTTTGATAAATTTCTTCTGCAACTTCTCCCAAAACACAAGGTCTGAGATTTTTAATAGTGTGTAGAAGTTGTTTAGTTTAGCACTGCAAAACCTATACATGACTTAGTTAAATTGTATTTTTCAGAAGTGTCCGAAGTCCTGAGGAGTTTAAGGAGTCAGAGCAGGATTTTAAAAGCTGGTTGAGGCATGATTTGATTTCATTTGAACAGTCAGGAAACGAAGAAGGACCTATAACAATGCCCTGGCAGTAGCAAAGAAAGCTTATAAACTGCCTGTCGTTGCACTTTACACCCACTAGTCTTCTCTAACATCTACCTTCAAGATCAATCCCATGTCAAAGGGAGAAAAAAACCCAAGATGTGAATAAACGTAAAAAAGAAAGGGGCAACAGAATACAAATCTTGAAGGATTAGTGCATTAGATGATGGCAAACCCTTTTTGAGCGGACAACAGATGCACTAGATGAAAATTAACTGAATGATGAATTGGTAATCAAGAAAAGAAATGAAAGACGAAAACATTTTAGTACATTGTGCCAAGAAAATGGCTTATTTGATCACATTTTAAGTGTAACAATACCTTTCTTCTCCCACTTGTCCCTTTTAATCACATAATATACAAGTAAAAAACCTTCTAAATAATGCGTGTCTACACCTTTGTAAAAATAGACAGCCAAATAGAGATGCTTCTTTGAGCTGCAACACAAACTCAACTCTTTTAACAAGCAGAGAGCCCCGAAGGAAAAATTACTCTTGTATAGAATATTCTCACTCCAGGAAAAGCTCGAGTGAGAGAGGAGCAAGTCCCTGAAGCACTGGCTCACAAGATCTACCTACATTAGAGAACTGTCAAAATCATCATCTTCATCGGCAAGTTGTCCCTGCTGCATGGACAATCAGTTGCTTTAGAAGCTGGCAAAGAGAAGTTTCAAGGTAAATTAGCACCAGGTTTTGTTCACCTTACCAAACCAGGTGTTACGAGCTGTAGCAGGCCGCCAGCTGCTTCAGATCAGCCATCAAGGCAGCTACTTTTGACAAACCCATCTGCTGAAAAAAAGGAGGCTCCCTGAGGCTTTGATAGGGAATCAAATCAGAGGGGAAAGTGACTCTGAGGAGAAGGTAATGGAGAGTCAAGCTTGGGTTGATAGTAAAATTGAGAGGAAAAGCAAATATTAGTAAAGAAAAATTAGCAACAGCAGAAATATTCCAGAATCACAGAATCATATAGGTTGGAAAAGACTTCCATGATCATCACGTCCAACCTTTAATCAAACACCACCTAAAACACAGGACTAAGTGCCACATCCAGTTGTTTCCTGAGCACCTCCATGGACAGTGACTCCGCCACCTCCCTGAGCAGTCCATTCCAGTGCTTAACCACCCTTCCAATGAAAAATTCTTCCTGATGTCCAACCTGAACCTCCCGTGGCACCACTTGAGGCCATTTCCCCTTGTCCTGTCACGTGTTCCCTGGGAGAAGGGCCCCATCCCCACCTGGCTACTCTCTCCTGTCAGCGAGTTGTAGAGTGATCAGGTCATTCCTGAGCCTCCTTTTCTCCAGGCGAAACACCTGCAGCTCCCTCAGCTGCTCCTCACACGATTTATGTTCCAGACCCTTCCCCAGCTCCGTTGCCCTCTCTGGACACGCTCCAGCCCCTCGTATGTCCCTACTGAATTAAGGGGCCCAGAACTGGACACAGAACTCGAGGTGTGGCCTCACCAGTGCTGAGTACAGGGGGACTATCACTGCTCTGGTCCTCCTGGCCACGCTATTGCTGAAGTCACCAAGCAACAAGAGAAGAAACGGGGAAGACCAGAGCCCAAAGTCAAGGGAGAAAAAAGTTCATACTTCTCTGAAGCTGGAAACCCACCTCCATAGAGAAAGACAGACGGACAATAGGGGAAACTCGGACATAACAGACTTTGGCTGCCTGAAATGCTTGAAGCCCAGCTGAGGCTGAGCTAAGACTTTGATGAGAAAACCTTAAAAAAAGTTGTGTTTCCCAAACTGGTGAATACTGCAGCCTCAGGAAAAACTGGAAATTACTGAGCATATGAAAGAAAAAATATCCTTTAGGTATTGCACGAACATGATACACAGTAACCACCTGCAGCTCATAGCATGAAAGAGTGCTTTATTTTGTTACAGTACAGATTCAGTCCAGTTCACAGAGAAAACATCAGTTAATACGTATCTTCACTTTGTAGGAGGAATGGGCATGAACACACAAGCACTCAGTCAGCAGCCTTTTGCCACCATTTATGCAAATTTTGCCTCAAAAACATCATTTATGGTATACAGGTTTCACTACCATTCCATGTAACAGCACTGTAACACCCGCTCTAGAAACACAGGAGAGGAGGATGTCAGTCTCAAGGACTGTGAAAATATGTGTGTGTGTGCGTGTGTGTGTGTGTGTGTGTGTGTGTGTGTATATATATATACACACATATATATACACATACTGCTTGGTGATTTAACTTTCAAAATCCTGGTTTTGACTTGAAAGTTTGTTTTAGAAGAATGTGTCCCTGAATAATACATGTTGTTCCTTGAGGCACATGTCCAAGTTCAGGCTTTGGATAAGAGTCTTCACTTGAAGCAGCCATTGAGAGCTGAGGGTTCGGAGCAGACAGAACTGTCTGCACACCAGGTAGGTCTCTGTGAGCTGCAGTAGCAGCCAACAGGTAGGAGGGCACCTGAATCTCATCAACCATGTTTAACCACTTTATTAAAACCTGAAATAGCAATGAAGGCAATGATGTTAGCCAAATCAGTTCCTGTCAACGTACCAAACTTACCTTCCTGGAGGCTTTGGGCTTTTTGAGGTGATTTCAGGACTCACGACTCCAAAAGCTGATCTATTTCCCCTACACATCCAGGTTTAAACCAGGTGGTCCAGCAAAAGACACTCTTGCTCTTCACAAACCCTTCCTCACTAACATCCAATTTCTTTGATATGTCCAGCACACTCTCCCCATCATGGTCAGAGGTCCTAATCTACACAAAATAAAGCTTATAAATACTGTCTGCAGTTATCTTCTGTGTGGGGAAAAAAAAAATCAAAGAACCTCAAATAATTTTTTAAGGGGAGATTAAAAGGATGACTTCTTTTAAACCATGCAGGCTTTAAGGGTGATAAAACTCCAATATCCCCCACAACCAAACATGAAACCATCAGGAAAATGGAAAATATTCACAGAATGGAGAAGCCAGAAATAGGACTGTGAAAGGTACTTTCAGTCTGAAGCATGTTTCAAGCAGCTTAGATTTTCAAAGCCATTTTAAGTTTTGCACACATAACTTGCTCCTGGCGTACTCCACCATTTTTCTGACCTTTCTGCCTAATTACTTTTTCCTCCTCTCAAAGAGCAACAGAAAATGAGAAAACAGATCACAAGAGAGAGAGAATGAAAGCTGTGAGCTGCATATACTACCAAGCATACAGAAAGTATTCCATAAGCTGTCAAATACAAGAGCAAGACAGCAATTTTCATTTTTCTTCCACTTAAAAGCAGTCACAGCTTGAAATGTTTAAAAGACAATGTCACAAGTTCATGCCCAAGCTCCTCAAAGTTTTAAACACATCATCTTACAAGTGAGAGAACACTGTTTGTCTTTTTATTTGTAAACCAGAGTTTGAAATACCTTACAATACACTTTTAATTTCATTTGTCTAAAGAAACAGCATTAAGAACTGAAAGAACAGTGTGCCATTAAATGTTAAGGACTGTATTTTTAAAAACCTTCCTTAAAAAAGGTTATAGAGGTACAATGAGTTTAAGTTGTATTTTAAAGTCAACTACTTAAGCATCTCAATGATTGAAAATGAAGTGCAAAAGTGGAAGTCCAGTCACAGATGAGGCTGTAGAGTTGTGCTCAAGACTGAAGAGGTCTACCTAGGGCAGGCACAGCTGCACACTCCCCAAATTAATTCAGCCTGTCCCAGCCATGAATCCTGCAGATCCAAGCGACACCACTGATTAAGTCAGTTTGAACTACTTAATATAAATTCTCCCTTTCTAATAAGAAGGATATTAACTAAAGCTTTCAGTTAGGCAATAAAACCTTTCTAATTAGCAACAAAAAAATAAAAGTGACATGCTTACTCTGTTTCAGGCACTTTCAAGATCATAGTTTATTTACTGTAGGTAAAAAGCTAGTATACAGATTAAGGGATCTCTTAAATTTCAACTCTACAGTTATACACCATCTAGTATTCTTGCTCTGAATATTAACCAAAAGGTTTCTAAACACCTGTAAGCCCCACTATAAATCTGCATTGTTATGAGGAAAAAAATATAGAAATCAATGCTTAATTTTTTCAATGCATAATATTTACACTGTGAAACCAATGGGAAATAACAAGCAGTGGCAAAGAGGTAATAAATTTTAAAAAGCCGGAGTTTTAGATAGGTTTTGGGTTTCTTTACAGTAGTGTGCTAATCAGCATAATTGTACATATAAAAATTAAAATATAGCAGAGCAACCCATTACAGAAATCTCAATTGTCTGACTGCTGCCATTACTTGCTAACCATTTACATGCAACACCTGCTAGGACTGACTTTTTGTTTTTAAAGTGTAAAATAGTTCAAGGTTTAAGAGACAAACATTAATTTGTGTACAAAACCAAAAACTACACTCAAGAGTAGTACTGGTCATGAGTCTCTTCCATACAGAAGGGGAGGGAAACAAAAAAGTACCAACGACAGAAAGCAGTCTCTTTCCATTCACTAATTTTCAAAGGCAATGCATAGACTGAGAATACCTGGATGGCAAACTCCAGAGACTCCAGAAACAAACAGCTTTCACACACAGGACCTCTGCAGGAGGCCTTTCTTTGCATCAGATGGCAATGGCTGACAGCAAATAAGGGGCACCAGGTGTACAAGTAAGTAGATCTTGCAAAATACTAAGATGGGGCAGTTGTTAATATACAATTTGAACTATATATACAATATAATGGAATGTATCCCCTCCCAAGACTGGTTTATGAAACAATTGGACCTTTCTATACTAGCCTTATGACTCAGCTATCGTTCTAATGAAAATATAAGTGTACACAAGAGACTTGCATGAAAATTAAAATCTATGGGGCATTTTACAGGAACTATTGACAAAGCTGCTTAATGGCATTTCTGCTTTTTAAGTAATTTTGTTAGATATAATTGAAAATATCTGTGTATAAAATGTCCTGACAGACACTTTGACATGGAGCTTTGGTGACAAACCACTTCAATAACAATGTGGTGAAAAATTAAACAAAGTATTTAAGGTAACTCGAACGGAATAGGAAATGGAATGCCAATATGGCAGTTAACCATTTTTTCTGTTGTTTGAAACAGGAAAGTCTCTTGTACCAGCAGAATTCTGTATACAGATAAAGAAGTAGGGAATACACCACTTAAAATTCCCATTAAACAAAAGCTAATTCATCATGTGAGAAGGTACAAATTACAGAAAACATGAATAGTCAATAAAAGAGAAGCAACTGGTTTACATAAAAGAAGAGAGAACACTTCAGTCTGAATGCAGTTATTTTGTGAAAGCTGCTACAACAGCCCACAGAACCTCATTCGTGTTGGTTTTCATACATTCAACCTCAGGGTCTAAATCCAGGAGCTGCCGCACTCTCTTTGTGGCTAAATCATACTGCTCATCCAGGAGGGGGGCAAAAGCGTTCTCCAGGACATCTGAGGCGTGGGCTAAATACACGAGCGCCAGCAAGCGCTTGTCCATGCGGTGGGGGTCGTTCACCCACTTGTCAAGAACTGCCTCCTGAACCTTCTTGATGAGGCGCTGTTTGATGTTGTTGTTGGTGAGAGGGTGTGTAGTCATGTCAAAAAGAAGGAAGTTCTGTTTCTCTGTTGTCAGTACACCTTTTTCCACTAGATTTTTAGCTAACCGCTCACGGACATTTCGTAGCTGGTAGTGCAACTTCAGTGGGTTCCATGTTTCACCTAAAACAGCAAGAAAACCACACAACAGTCAAAGTTTAAGCTGTACTGTTGCAGTGATTTTTTCCCCCTCTGTGGTGCAGAATGAGCTGTCAAAATTATACAGCACACTACGAGACACTGTGATCCTGTCAGCATTTCTCTGATCCCTGGCACGGAAGCAGAGACCAGGAGAACCTCCTTGGAGGAGCTCTGGGGTACATTTAAAGTTTGGATGAAATGATAGCTAAGTCGCGTCTTGATTACAGATATGACAAATAAACAAAAACCTTGTCTTGTAAAACAAAAAAAAGCCAGTTATGCAGAATGAATTTACTTTCAGTAACAATAAAAATAAAGTAAAATCAAGCACCTTCTACAGTCTTTGTGCATTTTTCTGAGTTCAGCCTTTTACCACGTCAGAGACTGCAAGAAGCGTTACTGCCTTTCTTCTGCCACAGAGACAAGCTAATGCACACCTACATAGTGCATTTCTTTAGTTCTCCAGGTTTCCACTCTTCTCCCCCTTCCTGCCTCCACCAGATGAAACAGTGATGATGTACTGTGACACAGGTGTGCACACATGAAGCACATGTTGGGCAGAGCGCTTAATGTTTCTGTACGAATTATTTCTAATGCTTTTTGTTAAGGCAGAAGAACTGGGCCCTTCAGAGTGTGTGACTGTGTGCGCATAGAGGAGGAAACTGAAAAAACATAAAATCAGCATCAACCGCTCCTGATAAAGCTAAAACAGCTTTATCAGTAAGATAACAGTTTAGCAGTAAGAATTCTACCTTTGCTTAAGAGCTTACTTCACAGGCTAAAAAATTTAATTCCAGCTTATTAAGTATTTATCATAAGAATTAAAATCCCCTCCTGATGCAAAAGACTGTGCATTTTAAGGGCAAGAAAAGGAACAACATTAAGTATTTCTTACATAGATGGAGATTTTCCACAAATTATATGAGAATTTCTGTACCAAACTTTTGAAAAATTTATTGGTTAGCACAAAATAACAACAGCAACAACAACAACAGTAAGCCACAGGTGACTTCGAGGTTTCTCCCACTGTGATGGAGGGTGACACACACTGTATCCAAGTAACAGCCAAGATAAGTAAACAAATGAGGTGACTCCAACTGCAGAATAAAAGGCAGAGAACCAACCAGGCCTGAATTACACAAATCCTTATAGGTCTCGCATGTCACTGAATGCAATTCCCCATTTTGATCATGAATGGAACTATCACACGAATACAAAGTGGTTTCCTTACTACCCTTCACAGGGCAAAGGCTATTTCCTAGATTTTTGTAGTTGCCATGCGGATGAAACTCAGTGCTGTGGTGACACCTTGTGACCAAGCTCCTCAATTACACAGACACTTGCAGACACAGATGTTTGCTGTATCTACAGGAAACCTGATCTTTTGATCCAAACTTCTGTATTCCATACTCTTGCTTTCCGTAGAGAATACCTTATAAACATCAGCCTGGCAAACATCATCTTACGCGTCCATATACTTATTTCCATGATGGCTTTGAACTCACATATACTGTAACTCCAAGCAGTGCTCTGCGTCACTGATAATTACGGATAGAGTAGGTTTTTTTTAGGACTGACCTGGTCCCCAAAGCAAAATTCTAACAGAGTTTATGAATTTATTAAATGAAACAAAACAAAGCAAAACCAACCAACCACAGAAATAAAAAACCCCACCCAGACCCACTGAAATACTTTTCTTCAGAAGAACCGATCTCTAAACCGTGGGAAATGCAAAGAACACTAATGCCATCCAATAATTAGTAATTAATAAACATACATTAGTAAAAATAACTAATTCAAGCCTTAGCCACAGCACTGATGATAACTATCTTCCCAGAGCCAAAGCTCAGCAGGGTCAGGAAAACCTTAGCTTAACTCAAAGAAAACCTACAAACACTAGTTCATTCATTAGCTGACCTTTTTTGAGCCAGTCCTAACTTGATGTGCATTGCACTGGGAGAGGAGGTGAAATGTCAGCACAAATTACGTATTTGGGACAAGAAAAATGAATTGTTTTTGCAGGCTGTAAGAGGGAAGGGGAACTGAGTGAGAACTGAACTGCAGCAGCCATGCCCCCCCGCCCTGACATGGACTGCTTTGTAGTCCAGTCTCCCTCCTGCCTGACAGCCAAGGAGCAGGAGAAGGCAGATGGCAAGGACCTGAGAATGAACTCGTGTGCAAGGAAGGCTGTTTAAGGTAGTGCAAGATGAATGGGAAGAACAAAGGAAACAACAAAGCAGAGAAAGGCGAAGAGAGTTTGCTCATTTCTGCAGCTCATCAGTTGCAAGAAGTAACAGATTTTACACATGCAACGTCCAAGTCTAGCTACCCCTGCCCTCCCACTCACATTGTTGACAAAACAGGGTTTTTTTCCTGTGCTGTTTGCAGAACTCAAGCACAGCTCTGATCTACTCCAAGGAAGCTGTATTCATGTGTTTTGTGAAAACAGAAGAATGCTGGTCATCAATTCTGTCTACAGTTCAGCCTAGAGAGGAGAAAGCTCGAAGGAAACCTTGCTGCACCCTTTCACTACTTACAGGGGGATTACAAGAAAGATGGGGTCAGACATTTTAACAGGGCCTGGGACACAGAGTAATGGTTTTAAAGTGAAGGAGAGCTGGCTGAGATTAGACACAAGGAAGAAATTTTTCACAATGAGACACTAGAATGGATTGCCCAGAGAGGTGGTGGATGCCCCGTCCCTGGAAACATTTAATGTCAGGTTGGATGGTGCTCTGAGTAACCTGATCTAGTGAAAGATGTACATGCTGACTGCAGAGAGGCTGGACTAGATGGCCTGTAAAAGTCTCTTCCAACCCTAACTATTCATAGTTCTATGATAATTGACATTTCATTTTTTTGCAACTATTTACTAGCTTTACAGGGAGAGCTGTGTGCAAAGTACTCATCTTGAAGACTTTGTTTTGATCAACAAGAAGTATCTAACATTTAAAAATATTTATTAAATTTCTTCAGTTAATGAAGAAATGAAACTCTTAATACTTTATTTTTTTCTTTATGATTAATGGCCAAATCACCCTCATTTTATGTGTGAGCTATGAGCTCTTCCCCTCCTTTCTTTATTGAAAGATCTGAATACTCAGTCCACACAGTCAGGCTCCACACTGTCACTTTCGGGGAGCCAGGGGTGAACAACCCGGTGTGTTGCGGCCTTCCTAGGGAAAGCCTCCCGCCAGGGAAAGGCTTTTCTAGGGGCTTTAGCAACTTCCCTGAGCGAAGGGTGATTTCAGCAAGTGTAGCAATTTCTCAGCTACAAGTGATTCCAGCTCTTGTGATTCAGCTCTTTGTGAAACCACCCTGGCAGAACTCGGGGACAGAGAGACAGGAGCCTCGTATGGCAGCTCCACAGAGGTGGCCTCTATTGTCCAGCAGCCTCTGGGAAGGGGAGGCCAGGGACAAGAACTGCCTGCCCAGGGGCAGAAACAGGGGCCTTTTTATGGGAAAGGCAGGGGTGGGGTAGAAACCAGTTAGCCAGCTGGGTACAAGGTATTACCATAAAGCAGCAAGGCGTGCTGGGGGCGTTCACTTGGTCACCATAACCTAGAGGTAGGTTGCTTATCTCTGGTGTGAGTCCTTTTGGCCTCAGGCCTCTCTCCTCCAAGGGAGAGCCAAGGGCTCACAGCCCTCCACACCACACTTCCACTAACCCTCATTTCCAAACACAGAGAAGGGCGGTTACATCTCCAGGGTGCAGTCCTGATTTACTTCACAGTCAGCAGAAGGCACCTCTTCCACCGAGTTGAGATATCCTCTGACATTTCCATACAGATCCTTTCTGTACCAAGTTAAGTCAAAAGCAACAGTTACTTGTATTTGATTAAAGGCTACAATCAACATGAGACTACCCTAGAGGACAGACTAATTAACTTTTCTGCATATTTTCTCTCAAAAAACCTTGCAATATAATCTCTAGTGATGCCAGATAATTAGGCTTATTTGGATTAAAAAAGCAAGTATGTTATGTCCAAGGCTTACCACTAAGCAGTTCAATCCAATTTTGTACTGTTTCAGGAGGCTGGGTCTCTTTTATGTGTTTCAGAGCTTCATCAAGCAAAACATCCCCTGTAGGAGCATCTGACTTGCAAATCACCTAAGAATGAACAAAACAGTCAGTATTTTGACATAATTCATATATGACAAACACATTCACCAATAAAAAAATCCACCTGTTAGGAAAAGCAAAAGAATTTTTTTGAAAATAAGGAACTCTCTCTTAAGAACATGCAACCTTAAAAACCCAAACCTTTGTTGTTAAAAAAAAAAAAATATCTGTGGCTTTACTTCAAAATACGTTAAGTTTGAGCTTATCTGTAACTTAAATTAACCTTAATGAACTAAAATTATAGTAGTAATAACAAACTTAAAACCTAATTTTTTTAGGGAAAATAACTCACTTATCCAGCTAGGTCTTTTGCTACCTCCCCAAAACAAAGTACTCTACACTAAATTAGTCTCTGAATACAGTCTATTTTACTGCTTCAAGTCAATTTATTTTAAATACTCAGTTAAACAATAAGGTTGCATAAAACTAACAAAAAAACAGTGAAAAAGTACAAAAGCTACAATATATTAATGGATAAAAATAGGTTCATAACAACATCTGCAAGTTTCGCAGCTCTGAAGAACACACTGCCAGGTAACAGAGTTTCATTTAATAACAGTTAAACCACACATATTAGGGAAAACACATATGTACTAATAAATCCCTTAACATGCAACAATAAATGCAATACCATTTACGTTTGTTATTTAATAACTTCTAAAATGATTTGAGTTCTTCACTCAGGAAAGCATGACAAAAAATTTATTCAGAGTAACATAACAAAATTTAAGAATTTGATTAACTGCTTGTTTACCAGTATAAGTAGTTATAGAAACCATGTACAAATACAATTATTTTCCTGGATAGAAAATCAGAGCACCAAATGAAAACTTACAGATTAAACTAGGTCAAGTCAGTATGTTCAAATAAAATCTTTATTTATTTACAGAAGAATTAATACAGTTGTTAATTATACTAATAGTAGTTGTTGTTATTATTGTTGTTGTTGTTGTTATTATTATACCTGGCAATTTAAATAGTTTTACAAGTTAGCACTTTATAAGCATCAGGTAAAAGGTAGCGGGTGATTGACAGAAAAATGAATTCATCAACACAATTCCATATATATATATATACCTATGAAAAGCGGGAAGTGAAAGCTCTTATTTTTCCTAACATTTCAGAGTAATCAGGAAGGTGTTCTGAAAATGTCCTACTGAAATATATCCCAAGTTTTTTTCTGTTCCATAGTTCTAATAATCCTTACTACAAACAATAAAGTGCAATGCATTTTCATAGGGTCTGTTGAGAACACTGAAATGAGCTGCAATGAGTTGAAGTTGTTGATAACTTTAATTCCAATGGTAAGACAACTTCAAAAGATGATCCCCAGCTGGTGTGCAAAAGTGTACAAAACCTTTGAGATCAAATTAAATTGCTCAAGAGATCTTCATGAGTACATAGCAGGTCATAGCTGGAATGGTATTTCCAATTCAGACGGTCTATGTAAAGCACAGAAACCAAGATTTTCATTAAAAATCGGCAAGAATGAACCAGTACAAAATGCCAGGCTAAAAAGAACAAAGTATATTTAGATCTAGAAAGTGAGATATTTTTAAAAAGAGGGTAAAAAAACCAGTAGTGTAAGGTGCTTTGGGAAATATAAAAGATACCAGCTTAGTCTGGAAATACAGAAAGGGAGCTGCTGAACTGCATTCAGTACAGAATTCTAAGACTAAACATCTACCAGAGAGGGACCAGAGAAACCTCACTATCTGTTACTCCATCAGGATTAGATGGTCTCTTGAGATACTGCCCAGGTCTCCATTTTGGGGAGATCACTCTAACATGAACTTCAGACACTCGGTCTTAAGGATACATCTGCACTTTAATCCAGACAATCCCTATTTGAAACTAAACACACAACAATATCTATTTATCTTTCTGATTTACAAGCTTCCACAGCATCACTCAAAACCTTTATTAACCCATATAATTATATTACAACTTTCAGCTTTGCATCAAGATCCTGAATTTTTGCAAGTGCCTGTTCTTTCATTATATGTCGCTGTTGTACCGGGGACAGCGAGAAACGACACACACACGATCTGGGAAGAAATGGAATCATTTATTAATTTATAGACTTGTTTATATATCTTAGTGACATAAGGTTATTGGTTCTTTGACCATCCACCTCTCGGGGTGACTGGCTGAACGCTCTAACGACCATTTCAAAATATTTCTCTCGTCAGTATCATAACAATACAGTAACAACCTTGCAGGTGCAAGATAAAGGAATTGGTTTACAAAAACATCTGTTTTTTGGCCAGCATCCATGTGAAAGCAAGGACTTTCACACGGAAGCTAGCAAAAAGCTGGAAAATCTCTCCGCAACCAAGCCTTCAGCATCTACAATTACACAGGAGCATAATTCAAAATGAGATTTTAAGTTGCTAGATTGCAGCTACTAATAGTCATCTCTCAGATACTCCTTCAATAATTAGCCTAAACACACCCAACTTACTCATCTCTTTGTTTTCAAAACTGACATTCACACAGTATTTTAGTTTCTTTCAAGTGCCGCATGTTTAGTTTCACAGTAACCTCAGTCACACGGGATTGCTCCAGCCTGCTGCAGTTGGTACCTGGTACTCACCATCCCACCTTAGCAGGCAAGATGTAAAATGGGAAGTCATCTTTTTAACCTGATTTGTTATAAAAAACAAACAAACAGAACAAACCTCACTGAAGAGATTACAAATGCTTTTAAGTTTAGGATATAAGTAAAGAGACTTATTAAGTTTAGGAAATACCTTTCCTTGCTTATTTGTGCTTAGAATACTTTTTTCTACCACTGCAAAGAAGTTTAAGAATCTAGCATGAATACAACACAGCACAACAGTACCAGCCTAAACATACAGGCATTTAGAGGAAAGGAGCACAGAGACCTCAATTCAACTCAGTGAGGATCCATAAGCTCTTGTGAAGCCACAGCGTACAGTGATTTTTTTTCCAAGTTTACCTCTCTCTCCAGCCAGCAATACCACACTGTTTTTCCACTTCTCTGCTACACTGAATATCCACAGCACCGTCAGTCAAGATTATCTTTTCCCTCAAATAAGCATATGTTGGTTCACACTTCCATAATATTTTTCCCCCGCTCCCCTTCCCAGCACATGGAAACAGGCAACAGCAGAAGCCCAACCACCTCTGAATCTTCACAGATCTGCTCTTCCTTGAAGGACTGAGTGACGAGTGCTTCTTGGCTAACGCTCTTCAGAGTGGGAAATCAGGTGGGTTTGGGATCTCATCAACGGAATCACCACAGAAGATTTAATATTCACAAGAGGGACCTTTTTCCTCTCTTTAATAGAGGGACTAAGGCAGAAAAAGGAGCAAAGATCCTGGTTCTTCAGAGATGTTGGTCCTTAGCCTGACTGCAAAATAATTTTCTTTACTCCCATTTTAAAGTGATTGATCAGGCACTAGATTTGCCTGGTACTCATCTACTAAAGAAATTTCAATTATACAGAACATTTAATTTGCATCTTTCACAATGCAATTAAGCAAAGCTGAAGATTAAGCACTTCTTGAGCTGATTTTTCAGTAAAGAAAATTTCACTCATGCATGAATTGCTCAGAATTGTAAGCAAAAAAATGCTGAAGTAAATCTGCCAAGGATTTGTTGGGATTCCTTTTGCTTTTAATAATTCTATCAATTTGGTTTGCTCTCTGAGGCTGTAAGGCAATGCAGAGTACCATCTTTATTCTCAATAGCCACCTGCAAACCTCGACATTCATTAACTTGTTTCTAATATTGATCCCAATAGACAGAAATCCAAAATGATGCAACGATTACATACTCTTAAGCCAAATTTACAAGGATGTTGCAATGTGTAACACATCATATCCACTTACAAAGTTTCACTAAGGTTCATCAAGTCCTTGTCTACTCCTTTCTCAGTCTCATTTGACTCTCTATGGCCTTCAATCATGGATTTAATGCATCTTGATCCATTCTGAAGTGCAAAATACTATCACAGAGATCAACCCAATCTAAGGCTTTAAGTGAAAATCATTGTAGCTATCATTTCTTAAGTTAATTATATGATCAAAGCCACAGTTAGCTGGTTATAAAACTCTGCTACTGCCCGAAAAACTAGTTCTACCCCCTTCCTGACCTCACCTTATAACTTGTGCCCCACCTGATGACAAGATTAAGAGAGTGGTTCACATAAAAACTAAACTGATCAAAGTAAATTAGTTTTCAACCACTAAATCACAACCTTGGATGTACTATTAGACAGCTCTTTCCAATTACTAGGCACAGTATTTATTTCACAGCCAAAGCTAAGGGCATGGGGAGCAACGCCTGCAGAAGCAGGACAAGGAGGACACTTGACAGAGTAGAGACACTTAAATCTGGCCAACTCAGGAACAAGACTGAAATTTAATGTTAATGGAAAACTTCAAATAAGGTGCCACAACACGAGTCATTCAACAGAATGATTTCTAAATTGATGGAGGTGGTGTAGTTAGGGATTTTATTTGCAGGAAAGTACTTAAGCAGAAAACAACCTTCATTTAAATTTTAAATTAATGCCTATTTTTATAGAACCCTCCTGCCTGAAAACAGAAAAGTATCTCAAATGCCTTACAACAGCAGAAAAAGAAAACCTCTAAATTGCGTAGCTTTTAGATTACCTTAAACAAACACATCTACACAATCCCAAAACCACATGATAAAATTTAACAAAAAACACCCAACCACAAACAAAGAAAAACCAAACACAATCCAGACCAATAATTTTGTTGTATTCTTTAGTGAATACACACACAGGTTATTTTTCCATTTTCCTAAAAAGCCCAGCAACCTCACAGCTAATATTTCAAGTAGATAGAGCTGACAAGGTTTTCACAGAATGAAAATAACTCCTGACTGAATGCCTAAGAAGAACATTACTGAACGCCTAAGAAGCCAAAAGCTCTGGAGGAAAAAAAAATGTGCGAACTAATCAATGCTGAATATGCTTAAATGAGGCTAAAAGAAGTAGGGGCTGTTTGTCAGAACAGAGGTTCGATTTTTCTGAAGTGAAGGGAGCTGGAAGAAGGTTGGGGAATTCACAAGCTTTCCTTAAAATTTAACAAATATTGACAGGGAAATGTGCCATAAGAGAATTTATTTGTGGTGGACAGATAACATTTGACCAGGTTTTCAATAAGCTTATTGTACAAGTATCCTCTATTGCTGATGAAGTAAAAATTCTTCCAAGAGCATGAGTTTGCATGTTTTGTACAAATGAAAAATTCAGTGGTTAAAGTAAAAAAAAAAAAGGCCTCAAATCTTCAGCCTAATTAGCCATGTGGCCATCTTGAAGGACAGAGAGCACAACCAATTTAACACACCAGCCTCATGCATGAACTAGGTACAGATCTGTGTTCTCAGGGGCCCCAAATATAAGGATGGTTTCCTTCACATGCACTGCAAGCACAAACTGCAGCATTGTGTACACCAGAAGTAAACTGGTGGCTTGCAGGACACATCTGGCATCTGGCAGTTATTGATTCCTTCAAGCCTCAGCCCACATCCCACTGGCATTGCAAAAGCCAGTTCCTTTGGCAGATTACAGCTGATGCACTGGCAGTAACTGCTGCCACTGCACCCCGGCCAGAGCCACTGCCAACGGTTGGTGCAAGGCTCCCAACAGTACCAGCAAAACATCCAAAGAACAAACGTGGGCACAGAACAAGTACAAGAGATCTTCCAAGGCACTTCATCTCACCACTGAAACACTTTTTACCTTTGCACATCCACTTTAGGTCATTACTCAGAATCATCACGTAAAGAAAAAAAACCCCATCCTTTTTCTTAGAAGCAGTTGTAATTTATAGCTCCTATATTGTGTGGAGTACAAGTGAATTTATGACAAGTAAATGTGATCCTTTTCCTGCACTTACCTTTCTTGTTAGCAGACTTTTGCGCCTCATTCCACAGGCCTCCAGCTGGAGACGCCCCCTCAATGCCAATTCAATTAACATACAGCCACGCAATCCCGAGGAGATGCAATCATTCCAGAACGATGTGTAACCCTGTGAAGAATGGAAGACAGTAAGACAGCTCCATCTCCACCTGAAAGTGAACAGGAAAAAGGCCTTGCTGCCTTCTCTAAGCAGTTCTCCTGCCACTTTTGAAGTGGCATCATTAGTCACTATCATTCCTGCCCTGAAAACATGAAAGAGAAACAGTATCATCCTCTATTAGTTTTGACACTCAGTCTCTGCCTTTTGAAGAACTGGGAATCCTCAGGAAAATGATACAGAATGAAAGGGGGCGATACCAAGAACGGTGAGGTATAAAGTGTAGTTTTTTACATAGTCAAAATAAACATACGACATTTTTAAGACATCAAGCTTTTGGCATTACTGACATCACACGGCCTTAGGAGTGACTGAGAAACATTAACATGATTTTACATGCATAAACAGCACGGCACTGATAAAGCAATAATAACCTGAAAATGGATATTAAGTTAACTATGGAGTATACTGGAAAACACAAATGTGGCAATCAGCACAAATCACAGAACAGATTCTTTTGACTCGAACATTGTAAACTAAAAGACAAAAGCTTTCAAAGAAATATTTGGAGCAGCTACCATTTTGCCATTTAAATCCATTGAAAACATCTATTTTTACAGCTTGAAGCATCTAGTTCCTATACAAACTGCAAAGCTGCAAACCATATTTATTTTATGAAGCATACCACACCTACCATGTTTTATCTCTATTTCTGCATTGATAGCTGTCTGCTTAAATGGCAGAACAGATCACTTGACCCAATACATTTACTCATCAGTATCTAGAAACACAACTACTGACTTGTACTCCATTGTTCAAGAGTTATGATCAAAAAAAAAACTTACAAAAAGAATTCTATCTATGGAGTAGCCAACAGTGTTCTTGCATATTTTTAAACATTTGAGTATCTAAGACAAAGCAAAATCATTGAGAAATGTTCTGTCTTTTGTGAAATGTCCGCAGAAATGTTTGATATGATTCATAAAGATCTTTCCAAATTCCTCTAGTGAAGCACTTCTGAAAATACTGACTTTGGGATACTTTACAGAAAGGTGCTGTACACAAGACAAGGCAGGGGGGAAGAGCGGAATAGAGTTCTGCTTTTCATAAATTTGTCTTAACCAATAACCAAGACTAGCTTAAATCAAGAGCAAGTCAATTTTATTCTTTTTTGCAGACAAAAGCTGCCAATATATAAAGATACAAGATGCACATATCCTAAGTCCACTAAATTTTAAAACCAGTCTCTAACTAATGCTATCAAGTATAGATGTCCAGGAATGTGAGACTATTTGCTTCAATTTTGCACTTAAGCTATTTTCAAGAGCTGTATTGTATACATGACCAATACTTCTGAAAAATCTACAAAAGCCCTGAATCTCTAAGGTAATTACCAAAATAGGTCCCATATATTTATTAAAAAAACCATAAATATAAGTTTGGAAAGGCATTTGAGAAGTTATCTAATCAGCCTTCTACTCTTACAGTTGACACTTCGCGAGTATCAGCTACTCTTATGATGCCATTCTGTAGTTAAGATTTTGGTTGGCACCAGACATTTCTTTGCCAAGTAACAGACACGATAAGGTTCAGTATTTGCTTGAGCAGGAAGAGATATGACTCCCACATTCTATTTCCAATCAGTCTCTTTACATAATAATTTCTGACGTCAGAAAATACATACACAAACAAAAAATCTACTGCATAAACTCACAGGCACAATATATTTACACTTCTTTATATTCACAGAAAGTTTTATATTATTACACACACAATTAAGGTGCTGATGCTTTTCCCCCTTCTTAGTAATGAAAGCTGAATTTATTTTTAATTCATTAAAATTTGAATTCATTTAAATGACTATTTTTCAGTGAAGTGACATTAACTACATCACTCCCAGCACCAATTAGCAGATGTAAACTCCTCTGTTCCAGTAGTTAACATGGATGGCCATAGGCTGAGGGCTGCAGAGAAATAAGGGCTTGTAAGATAATTCAGGTCGAAAGTGACCACAGGAGTCTCTAGCCCAACCTCCTGCAGCAAGAAGGTTCAGTTATGAAGTCAGGTCAAGTTGCTCAGGGTTCTATTCAAGCATGTCTCAAAAACCTCCAAGGATGGAGACTGCACATCCACCCAACAGTTTTTAACCAAGTGATCCTGAAAGACAGCTCAAAAAGACTATATCCTTCATAAATTGAGCTGCTTGCTCTGGTGAGTTAGATGACACTAAAGTCATGAGAATGTACAATGTGTCACAATCTTCTTATTTTTTTTCTGCCCCGCAGGCTCAGAGTTCACAGGCAATCCTCTAGAGAAGGAACGTTATATTTCCATACACAGAAATGGCACAGCTATTAACAGTTAAGAAAGAGATTCTTTTCAATCCATTAAACTGCTCTTTCCAGATTATTCAGGCAGATGAACTGGTTGATTTTGACACCAACTGCAAAGATATCAGACAATCGAAGGAACCTCCACAGAATATTGGTTTAGCACACAACAGTGTAACTAAATCATCCTTTAAATTAACTCAAACTTCCTGGAGTAACTAAAACTGAATGGAAGACACTTATCTTCAACACTCCAAACACCCTCTTGACACCTACTTTAAATGGCATACAGCATAACTAGAAAACGTGCACAAAAGAGAAACAAAGGGGTAGAGATTAATAATATATGGAGAGGTAGAATGGCAATATAGAATAATGCACTATTTGTAAAGGAAACAAGGGCTAAAAGGTGATAAACAAAGCTAGCTCATAGGTTAGGAGTCAGTAACCGACTTCTTTTCTGTTTTTCCATTAAGTTGTTTCAACAGGAAGGCAAAAGTTTTTTAAAGATCTTTTAAAAAAACAAGATCAATAATGAAGTTTGACAGACAGCAATGGACCTGTAAATCACATGTGAACCAGGATGAAGTCAATGTACACTGAGGGAATTGTCATCCTGAGCCTACCCTCTCCCTGAATGTGAACTGGCCACTGCTCATTACAGCACACGGAACAAGACAGGGAAATGGTTTTAAAAACTGTTCCGTTATTCCAAATTCCTAGCAGTCTGAAAACCCTTGACTGAAGATCAAACACCACTATTTAGAAATGCAACTCATTCCACTATTTAATGCTCTTAAACAGCACTAGTTTTCTCACAAATACAACACCAAGTATTTTTACGTTACCTGTCTTCCTGCAAGTCTTACAGTTTTATAAACTTTCTAACTCAAAGAAATACTTATTTCATTAAAGTTGCTAAGCAGCAGGGGGAAAGACTTACAAAGCAGGAGATTATTTTTATCTGACAGCAATCACACCAGAATAGCACTTTAAGCTATAAATAGCTTGCAAGACAAAATTTTAAATCTACAATGACTCAAAGATCAAAAAACTGTTTACAACTGTCATGTTTATTTACACAAACACAGCACAAAAGCATTTTTCATCAGACATGACCTAGAAACTTTTGGCTAAAAACTAGTTTTGCTAGGCAAGCATAAAGGGAAATAGAATAAAGTTTACACCAAATACTTGCTACCATATTAACTTTGAAAGCTCAGACTTTCCACCCTGGTATGGCAAAGCAAAGAGCTAAGACTAAGATTCTCTTTCTGCTTTAAGAATAAGTTATTCAAAATCCACATTCATTAGGCCATTTCTTTCCCACCAGCTATGGGATTTATTCACTTTCTCTTATTCCCTTCCCTTTTGCCTGACTTCAAGCTCACACAGGTATTCCTGTTCAGTTATTCATTAATCACTTGAAACTCCCTATTAAATAGTCCATTGTATAACAAAGGCCAATTACCTACACTACCTTACTTTCCACTTCCTGCTTCTACTTAGTCTCTTCAGAGCCACAAATTTACTTGAGAGATTTTAAAATTCAAAAAGTTGTTTGTAAATTTTTTTTCTTTAAAAGGGTAACACCTTATCTCTGATCCAACACGGCACTGCAACCATGACCACTGTAACTGCATAAGTATGTCAAAAAATCAGAGTGAGAAGACTAATGTGATCAAATGTGTCTGACGGTATTTGGTGCCAAGTATGTTAGTGACTTCTACATAATTAAGGCTGCTTTAAGACTCACACAGAATTTCAAAATCATTTCACTTAAGCACAAAACAGCCAACCTTCACAGAGCAGTGACTCTCACCATTACCTCTCACATTGCTACTACTCAGCTTCCAGGCTACTGTCACACTAGTTCTATTTGAAACAAACAAACAAAAATAACTAAAAAACCGAACAAACAGAAAGACCCCACAGAAAGAACACCACTATTTTCTGTTTCCCAGCTGCAATTTAAAGTTACTCAACACTAACAATGCAAAAAATGCAATTAAGTTGTAGGTGTCATTGTACGTTTATATAGACAGAGAAGTAACCCCTAATGGATTGCAAAGTTAAATTTAAAAAAAAAAAGGAAAGAACAAAAAAAGAAAACCTTCTAAATAAAATATAGAACAAAAGACTCACAAAAGACAGGGTAATCTTTTACTCAAGAATACTTTGTTTTATACGTCAGAGTTGCTAAGAGTTGTTCTTCCCACTATAGAAATATACATCCTCTCCACTTCTTCAGTTAACTCAGAATAGGTGAACAGCAGTTCTACTATACCTGGCACAGACAAGAAAGGAGAATGGCAGAGTAAAAAAATCCATTAAAATTACCTCAGATTCAAGAGAAAGGAAAGAAAAATGCTTGCAGAGTTACAGCACTGAGGCTTCAAAATACAAACATGGTAATATAAATAAATATGACGTGTTTAACTCACATGGTTATGGGCATCTGTTTACAGAACACAGACTGCTATGGCATTCTAATCCAGAGAGTCTATGTTATTGCGATTACTCTGAAGACCACAGAGCCATTGCAAATGGAAATTAGCTTCATGCGTCTTTTAAAAAAGCATCATAAAGTCACGTAATGGTCTGCGAAGATAACTCCTGGGTTACAGCCGCCTACTCACCAAAAAAATAAAGTGGTTTTTTTTTTAGCACAACAGGCCCCTCAGGCCCATCCTCAGATCCACACAGCCTCATACTCAGTATCACAGGTCAGTGTTAGGTCAAAACAGATCCACACAGCCTCATACTCAGTATCACAGGTCAGTGTTAGGTTAGTTTGGCCCTGACTCAGACTCAATTTACATTTATGAAGAACCACAATAGAAGGTTCTCTGGGATAATGCACATAACACTGCCCAGTTTATGCTTCTCTTAGTAAAAGCCTTTTCATTTTACATTCTAACTAAATAGCACTCCTTAGACCCCCACCTAGCACCCTCTACTTAAAAATAAAACATCCATGGTAAACAAATAAACCAAACAACTGAAGGGAACCTTCTAAAGAAGAAACATCATTGCAACTACCCAAACACCTGAATTCCTGTTCTCAGGAAATTCCAAATTTTTCTTTTATGAAAGACACAAACAAAAGGACTTTGAAATTTGGTAAACTTCTGAAACTTCGTGTACAGACAAAATAAATAAAATATCAGTTGAACTCTTTCCAGCCATGGCAGCTCAATCAGAAGGGAAGATGGCCAACTAACAGAAAGCAGAAGTGAACAATTACAGCCCCTGAGGAGTTCGGAAGTCCCAGCTCCAAGGTATTACACCTTACAGTCTAGTCAGAAGACATCAAATCCTTAGTTTCAGGGTTTATCAGCTAGGAGGTACATCCCAGGTTAAAGAAAGCTTTCACATTAGCAAACAGTAAATTCTGAAATTACAGTTACCCTGTTCTCTATTAGAATAGTATTTCAGAAAAGAAATTGCAACAAGTTCTTCCTGGATGATGAAAGATAAGAAAAATTAGACTTCCCAAACGCACTGGAGCTTGCTATTACTTCTATTACGTCTGCATAGATGGCCCTCAAACACGCTGTTGAGCAATATAAAAGCTCTGAGACACAAGACCATTGGTTTGTTTATATACAAACAAGTGTTGAGCTTTCCCAAACAGGTGTTTCTTCCTTGCTATCTATTCTTTCCAACATATGGCAGACTATTTTCATGGTACGTTCTCCGAAATCACAGATGACAAACATACTGGAAAATATTCCATGCTTGCTTGGATCAGGGGAAGTTACTGAGGACAATGATCTCCAGGTCCAATTAGGGACCCTTGCCAAATACACATGCCAGAATAATAAATATACATTTTGGAGACGCATAAAACACACGACGTTCAGTTCTACTCTTCAGATGAGAATAAGAGGAAACAGTTGTCAAGAGATGAAAGCCTGAGATGGACTAACTAAAGTGGATGTGGAACTTGGAAAAAAAAAAAAACTTTTCAAATTCAGTTCAGGTCATCTGTAGGACTGGACAAGGTAAATTGAGTCATCTGCTGGTATAAATTTTTTATGAGCTGCTTTTCATGTTGAATAGCACAATTAGCAAAGAGTCTACTTACATCTAGCATTTACACAGCAGTGCCATGGAGGGAAAATGCACCTGTGTGCTCACTGTGCGTAGTTAATTCCGAGAAAGACTCATGTTCTATATATACATAAACTCAGATTTCTTTTCTTAGAGGTACTAAAAGTGGCAAAGAGAAACACCAGGGGAAAAACAGCAGGAAAAGAAACAGGACAAAATGATACCCCAGTGTACAATTACTTTCCCAGCACAAGCAACTCTTGTGAATCACTACTTTTTACCTTGGAGAGATTAATTTCAGTTTTACTGACCTTTCCCCACATCTCATTTTAACCTTGCACAAAACCTTGCAATTTGGAATTAGAGATGGTATGTCCTCCACTGTATCTTCATTTTTAGCTGTTTGAGGACTAAACCCAAGGAAGCAGTCCAAATCCTGAACTGCTGCTGAAGACAAAATATTTCTTCAATCCAGGGAAGCACATTGCTGTTCTCTCTCCTGAGCCCACAGCAGCATTTGTGTAGTCAGCCAGATGAGAAAGTGGTCTTT
This sequence comes from Struthidea cinerea, assembly GCA_013397865.1. NCBI lineage: Eukaryota > Metazoa > Chordata > Aves > Passeriformes > Corcoracidae > Struthidea > Struthidea cinerea. The sequence continues at coordinate 229,190 of VZTI01001644.1, read as the reverse complement.
CTGAAAGCTAATAGCCAGTTTCCCCACCTGATGCACCATGCAGGTGAACAAATTTTAGAGACAGCATGGAAAAGGGAAGGAATGTGCTTGGGACAGACAGCAAAATGTAACAGCATCCCATTCACTGACAACCCACACTTCAATAGATAAACTGCATTCAAATCCTGAATAGTTTTTATAACCTGAATAGTTTCAGTTAGAATTTAGTCTTTGGGACAAAGAACGCTATTGGGACACCTGTGCTAAAGCCATTCATGACTAAAATTTTCTCAGAAAATACAAAAAGAATAAGGTTTAAGATATCATGCACTATTCATCATTACCTTCAGCTCCCCGTTTTGGACTTCAGCAATGACTACCCCGATTTTCATAAATTGGAAGTTATATTATTTAAATTTGACAAGACAGCAATAGCATCCCTTTCTGATTCGCTGAAGCAACAGCAAGTTCTTTCAGAGGGGCCTACTAGCCCATTATTAGCGAACACAAAGCACAGAGAGAACATAATAATATAAAATCATCATCTGTCACCCATTTGAAACGTACTGCAAAAGACAAGCAGAGACAATTTATCTTGAAATAGAGGCTGTAGAAAGTTGTATTTCATAACGGACTTAATCACAATTGTGACAGAAATGTCACTTTTTTAGTCAAGGAGTTCCTCCCTAAAGTAGTAGTTTTGTGATCACAGAAAGACAGCTGGGGAGAACAGAAAGTAAAGGATTAACAGCATACACTGTCCAGGTGCTCTGCAGCAGGTGAAAAGTTATTAGGAACTTTAGTCTGCCACAGTTTTCATGTCAGAGATGACTGCTTCCTTCCCCCTGCACCCTATCTCCAATGTAAGAATCGGTCACAAGAAACTTTACAACTTTAATCTGCTTCACAGATATGATTGCTCATGAAACAAACGCTGCCTAAAAGTATTTTGATTTTAATGAAGAGTAGTAGTGGAGTGAAAAGCATAGGGCTATCACATTCCCCCAAAAGACAGCAACCATCTTAATACACTGTTTCCTTTATGTAGTCTCTCTACAACTACTAATATTACTGTGAGTTTTTGAAAGCACTTACCTGAAGAACTTCTACAACATATCTCCTTAAAGCTACTCCCAAATCCAAATAAGTGAAGTACAAAATACAAGCAGAACATATAGAGAAAGGATAACAAAAGTACTTGGTTTATTATGAATAATATTTTAGCATAGAATTTAAATTCATTCTGTTGACCCAAAAGCCTAATTTTAAGAATTCCAAATGCATCTATCACCAGCGTTCTTTTACAACAGAAACACTGCGTTTAAATGGAGATACCAGCTGACAGCACTAGGAGAGGACAAGGAACAGTATGGAACATTGTCTTCTAACACCTGCACATGATTCTGCTGTTCCTGACCTTCCTAGCTGAAGGTGAAACTGCTGATTGGAACTGCTGATTGCAGAAAGAAAAAGTGTTGATATTGTTGCAGGTAAGAAACCTCTTCTTTGTGATAACACAACTACAAGTAGTAATCTCAGGCAAATCAAAGTCAGTAACTGAGTTACTGGGCAATAAAACTAAGCATTAAGTTTACGGATTCTTTAGATAGGAAAACTCTTAAAAGTTAGTAATTTATTTAGGAACATCATCGTTCTTCAAGGAACAACTAATACACTTCTGCATGGGGTAGGAGTCAGCAAGAGTGATGCTACAGATGCTTGATTTAATGCTTAGCGTGTTTTATAAAGCATTCGTCCAACAAATCTGACACCTTTTTCAGTCAAAAAATTCAATTACATCATTTTTAGATCACCCCTTAGAAATAATGAACACTAAAAAAAAAAAAATTAAAAAATTAAGTCTTTTCTTCCAGTATACTGATACTGGAAGAAGATACTGAAGAAGCTTCACAACGTAATAGCAGGCAACCGGTCTTGGAAGAATGAACACAAAATTCAAGTCCACAAACTTTTCCAAGTTCTCAATGACAAACAGAAATGCTGGTCAATACTAGAACTCCTCTTCTGCTGCCAGCCAGCATTTGTTCCACCTCAGCTAGATCCTTATACAGACTTCTGCGAATCTCTGATTCAGCTTCAGTAGCCTTAGACGGACTAAACACATAAAGCACCTTGAAGTCTAGTGAGAACCAATTGAAAGTCTTTCTGCCAGCCTAACTAAACATATTTATAACAATGTGGGAAAAATGCAAACAACACGAAACAATTACAGAAGACAAGAAAAAGGAAAAACTGTTGTAACATTTATTGAAGACAGGCTGGAAATGTCCAAAATTACTTGAATTCTCAAGGTAAAAATAGACTGCTCTCACCATAGGTATCTTACATGAACTGATCAATTTTCATCTTCAGGGAACCAAAAAGATCTGTTCTTTTTTTTCCAGTGCGGGTTATTGTAATTTATATCAACCTGAATGTAAGCGTAAAAACAGCACAGAAGCTGCAGCTGACAGGAAGTCTCAAACAAGACTAGCTGACAGTCAAATTATGCATGTGCTTGAATGACCCTGAGATTCTTACTTTCTACACATTCAATATATGTATTTCATTTTATTAACTCTAATAGCTATCAACTTATTACCTCTAAGAAAATCTTGTACTTCACAACACTACAGTACTGCACAAAGCCAGACAGATTTAAACATAAAACCAAGTTCAGCTTCTCTGGCAGCATTCTTTGGCAAGTCCCAAATCAATTCTTTCGGCAAGGAACTGTGTGGTCTTAGCCCAAACTGAAAATAAAATGTTCAGGATTAGGGTGTCTTCCTTGAATAACTCTTCAATAATAGTTTCAACCTTTTTCCCTCTCAATGGACTTATCAGACAAGAGAGACAAAAAATCTCCACAATTCTGGAATACAAGAATGATGGTTATGCTGAGAACACATTTGATTTTTTTTCTTCATGCTTAGATTCCAAGACAACAAGCAATCCTGAAACACAAAACTGAATTTTGGTTCAGACAGCAACACGATTCAGTAAAATTCATAATTATTAATTACATATTACTAAAAGACAAACCCTCTAATTTCTTTATGAAACGGTTTTCACATCTACTGTCTGTCATACATTGATTTTCACTGCTTCTACAGACCAACTTGCTCCAAAACATTTGGTTAAAGACATGACCCTGCTTCACTTGACATGAATGCATTCACGGAAGGCTATTTTCTATGTATTATACAGACAAACAATATGTTTAATAACCAAAAGCAAGAGTTTAATTTTTCAGATATCTCTAAAATGGATAACAAAGGAATTTCAAATCCAGTAAAAGAAATAGCTCGAAAAAACATTTTGAGGACATTCTGAAGACAAAATAATTTTAGGAGACATTCATCCCTTTTACCAGTCATCCCTCAGAAACCACAGAACCATATCCTATGACATCCTGTATCCATAACCTCAGATGGAAGGGAATCACAAGGATCATCAAGCCCAACTTCTGGCCCTGCACAAGACACCGCCAACAATTTCACCATGTGCCTGAGACATTTCCAGAATCTCGTTCCCCCCTACATCCAGTGCTGCCCCATCCCAGCTGCAGAATCTGGCACTTGCCCTTTTTAAACTTCATGCAGCTGGTGATACCCAACCCTCTGACTTGTCAAGGTCTCTCTGCTGGGCCTCTATGACTTCCAGGGAGTCAACAGCTCCTCTCAAGTTGGTGTCATCAGGAAACTCAATAATAATGCTAAAAAGATAAAAACAAGACGCCCAAAACTTCCCTTTTTTTTTAGCATTTACTTAAGTAAATGCTAAAAAAATATTCAAGTAAAACACTGCTACAGGAATATTCTGGATTTTTCTCATGTGTCAAAGGAAAAATATTCAAGCTTCAAGTCATGTGCAATTTAAATAAACTGGATTCCTCTCCACATTAGACTAGGTCTTTTTCAACCTATACCTAGCTAGCTTTTTCCTGCAAATCTGACTTTTCAAGTAAGCGACCACCTCCTCAACCCAGAAACTTGCAGGAATATCTAATAATACATCCTAACCTATGAAACTTTTGAAAATTAAGAGGAAAAAGGCAAGTCAGACTGCAGTATTATTGTAATACTACAAGGCGAGGACTTCGACGTTCGACTCCAGTCCCTCCTGATTTCCTCTTTTCATGCAAATGAAATCATTAGTCACTTTACTGGAACATAAATTGTACTCTAGTTATAAATAGAAGATAAGTTAGTGGGGGAAATCTCTGAAATGTTCTGACAGTCAAACATAGAAATACTTTAGGAAAGCATGCATACATATTCTACAAAGCATAGTACTCTTGACAAGCAACTTGTCAAGTATTTGATTAACCTGCCACTGCATTTAGGAATAAGTAACACACAGCAACTGCTGTCAGGTGCTGAAAGCACTAAAGCCAAATGCTATTGCCCACATTTTCAAGCACATACACAGGCAAATGTTACACAGGCACATCTCTCATTAAAATGAAGATAATAAACCTAAATTTGCTAAGGAGGAAGCAACCAGCACACACATACCGCTGAACCCTTATAAGACCTGATTAAATCAACATTTAAGAGCCTGACTGATCATTTAGAAATGAAAAGACAAACTTAGAAGCCCAACTTTCTTCATGATTAAGTGTATACACAAGCAGATAATGACTTCAAATATTTGCATGGCTCTTGCAAAGCCACTTTCCACCAGGGTCCAATCTCTATTCTGCATACTGGTGCAAAAATTAAGAGGTAATTAGTTAGTTTGTTCAATAACCTTTGATTTCAACAAACTGATTTCTACTCTACCTCCTATAGTCACTTAATGTAAAATCTGACATTTATATGAAAGAAAAGTTTAATTAGAATTTAGTGTCTCCAAATGCTGGGCTGAGCCTGGGTGGCAGCTAAGTCCTACATAACTGTTCCCTCAGTCACTTCGGCATGGGGGGAGAGAATGGGAAGACCATAAGTGAAAAAACAAAAGTAAGTGATGCCAAACACTTGCTTAGTACCTCCCACAAGCAGACTGATGCCCAGGCGGTCCCCAAGCTATGACCATCTACCCTGCTCTCTCCACTCTCTTTTTATTGCTGTCCATGGCATTGCACAGCCTGGGGCATCTCTTTAGTCAGTTGGGGTCTGCTGTCCGGGCTGTTCCCCCTCCCAGCCACCTGCACACCCCACTGAGGGGGTGGCAGAGTGACAAACAGAGGTGGCCTTGATGCTGTGCAAACACTGCTCAGCAACAGAAAACACAGGGTGCGTGTTATCACCACTGTTTTGTGTTCTCAACATTGTTTTGGCCAAAAATAAAAAACATGGCACCATGCTGGCTGCTATGATGAAAATTAACTCTACCCCAGACAGGTCCAGTACACTTCTCTTAAAAACAGTAGGAAAAACCTGAATCTGGTATGTCTTTCTAAAACAGATGAAGCAGGTCCCTTATTGGCTAAATAAGAGATGGAGGTTTCACTAACTTTGACTAACTAGGCCACACCGATTAAAATTATAATTCCCTCCTCCAGTCTTATAAATACAGTGTATCTGCCCCTAAATAAAACATCGACCCTTCTCCTCTCTTCTACCTTTTCTTTTACAGCAGTCACAATTAAAAACACTGTAAAAGAAATAATACAGGTAAAATGCTGTATTATTTCAAACTGGGAAGCTGCACAATGCTTAATTTTGAGTAATCTGCATCTGGTCATTAATGTGGATGGAATTCTAGAGTCATGTTTTGGGTCTTCAAAAAACAGGGTACATAAGGGAGAGATATTCCTCTTTTCTTTGTCAAATCTCACCCATCTTTCTTTCAGATTTTTTCAGAACAAGCTTCTAGTTTCTCACTTGTTTCACTTGTCCAGGTGCAAACAATTATCAAGAAACAGAGTATCCTATAATAATGCCATGTCAACATCTTTGTTGTGAGATTAAATAGAAGTCTACCCACTGCACTGTTCTCACATTAAAAGGAAAAAGTTCCTCCATTTAGTATTTAACATATACTAACTCCAAACTGAAAGTCTCGGCCATAGTCTGCAGAAGCTGCTAAAGCAGGAATTCCATTTAGATACCCAGCGCAGGCACAGTTGTTGCAGTTAGCCCTTCCTGAGTGATCAGTACAGACAGAACATCCACCTGACATTTACCTCAAGCTACACAATGAGTATCATACACCTGCCTTGGTCACTGTGCACTGCAGAAGACAAATATTGAAATTACAACACAACATGTACAGAATGCTTCTCTCATGGTAGAGACTGCCCAGTGTGGAAGCGCCACGGTAAAACCAAGTGTCTATTGAAATAAAAAAAATGAAAGTGCAATGTGCTGTGCTGTACAAGAATGACAAGCTAAGTACAAACCTTCTGCTAAAACCATGTACAAAAGACAGCCTAGCAGCTAAGGACTCCAAATGACATAACTACATGATGCTACCTAGTAAGACCATAAAGGCAGATGACTAGGAAGTATATAGCAAAAAGCAGCTCACAAGTGCTTAAAAGAGTGAGTATCAGCAACAGAAAGATATGCAAAAAGCCTGACAGCTGATTTCCCAGTGTGATGAATAAATCCTGTAACATCTACAAATAGAAAAAGAGCTTTGAATGTAACACCTCTCCATTACAAAGATCTACTAGCTTATAGGGTGTATTATCTCAATGGTTCGTCACAAACAGGGGAGGAAAAAGGGAAACAAAAAAGGGGTGAAACGCAGTAGTTTGGTATATGTCGTACTGGGAGAGGTGGGAAAGACTTGGCATGCACAATGCTGGTTCACACTCAGACTAACAGCTTAGTGGTAGTACCACACACCTTTGTGCTCCTACTCATCCAGGCTTACACGCAGTGCACTTGGAGGAAGAGAGCAGTCGAGAACTGTGCAATCTCATAATTTTTATGTCTGAAAAGCACATGTGAAACCCTTCTGCATTAACATTTTATCAATAATTCTGAGAGAAAGCAAGTTACTGAAATTTATCTATCTATTTATCTAACTCCTTGCAAGCCAGAAAAAAAACCCAGTTAAAAGTGGCACATGGCTAGTTATTTCCTTCTTTTACTAAAAGCTATGAAAAAATGGACTGAGAATGTTGTCTGTGCAGAGGAACCCAAGCCACACATTTACTCCAGACTAGCTTCCCCTCTTCCCAATAATGCAACACAGGGCATGAGTATGTGCTGTAGTAATTATTTGACCTGTAAGAAAGTAATTCTTAAATATAGTGTCTGCAACACTTAGTCTCATCATTTTTTAAGCCTTGCAAAGAAGCCCCATTACATGGACCTTGACTAACTGAAATAAGTGCTGTAATACTTTGTCCACATTAGGATCAAAGAACACCTGAAAAAATACCACTACTTCTTTAATACGAAATATTATTTTCAGTGTCATGATTATTTCCCTTCTAGCAGTAAAGAGCAAAACTTTCTTATATATACTTCATGCAAAATTTTTAATAAAAGCTTTTTTTATAGGGAGAGGAAGAAGAGTTATGGCGTGTTTTTACGAGCGCTCAAGTTAAAGCTTTGTTTAAGAGCACTTAAAAAACTGGAAAGCACTACTAGAAAGGCTCTGACAATGTTTTTGTCTTTGCCCTACTCTAGACAGCTTGCCGTGAAAAAGGGACTTTGCCACACTCAAACTTATCCATAGAAAAATAATATAGATTACAGATTAACCATGCTATGAGAGCAGGGATAACCACACCAACTGCATGCAAATGATTCAAAATCAGCATATCCTTCAAAGAGCCCAAAAGCAGGATTCATTCATGGTAAATAAAAGCATGGTAAAGAGGCACTTCACTCACCTTGTAGCAAAGAGAACTAGGGTACTCCTCCTCCCACACCTCCTATCTTCTCCTAGTAATTTATCTATGTAATTTCTCCTGTAATTTATCTATGGACATGAAATAAAAAAATAAAGACCAAAAAGGTAGGGAACTATGAAAGAAAGAAAGAATTTTTCACCACAGACATTACACACTTTGTTGTTATTAGGCCCTGAACATTTGAGAAAAAGCATGTCTTTGTCCAGGTTTCAACACATTCATACATCACTCTTCAACTGCAACGTGAATGAATTCCCAGTAGACGTCTCTTCAACTTACACTTGTTTGTCTCAGAAATTTTCCAGCAAAACTTGGGCACTTCTAAGTTGACATTCAGCCTCTTGCTGAAACTTTTTTTAATGAGAGGAAAAAAATACTAAAAGGATACAAAGAAGACTTTTCAAAACCTGTTAATTTCTTACAAAGACAAATCCCCTCAGACTTCTGCATCATACTATCAGTTTCACTCAGTCAAATCTTAAGAGCAGGAAAAACACCATCCACATTTTGAATGTTTTCAAAATTCCTATGTTACCTTTCACGCAAGTATCTTTAGGATTAAAATATAAAATTCAGAAACCAATTGAGACACTCATATTTGTAAGAATAATAAAGAAACTACATTTTAGTGCTAATCTGATGAATCCAAAACAGCCCATTTAAGCAGGCACACTAGTTCCTCCCTATACAATGAAAAATACCCTGAGCTGGAGACCTTCATGTGACCTATCTGGACACACAGCTATGCTGCAAAACCAAATCTTCAGTAATAAATGAAATTTTTGAAGGCCAAATATGAGCGACAAAGATCCAAGATAATTTCTATATCCAATGAAGTGATTTAACATTACTTCACTTCCACAAATGACATTTTAGTCTTCAGCTAAGGGTAAAAAATCCAAGAAATATTTAATGTTGCGGTAGACTGCAGTACCCAGGTATTTCTCAGCATACTTCATATGAGTAATCTTTCAGCAAGTAAGGAATTAGTTACAGATCAAATAAATATTTCATCTTAGTGGGTGCCAGGTCTCTCTAGCTGCTTCAATTTGTTTAGTTGTGGCAATTTTATAGAGGATAAAAGCAGCTGTCTTTGAATAGATTCCCAACAAATACCAAGAGAAAATTTCAAAAAAGCAGGAAAAAAACGTCCAAACCCACAACCAAAAGAAACCCTACAAGGATGAAATTCAATGGCGCAACAGTTACATAGCAGGGCCATCTCACAACCTCTCCACTTTTATGGAACTGAATTACAAGATGTCTGGAGGACCTGTAATGAACCGGCTACCCTGTACTCATCTCTTAGCTATCATTTTTTAAAAAGTTAGAATATAACTTCTAATATTCATCACTCCCTTCTGTTGCTTCAGTAGTTCTACACCACAACTCCCTTTTGCTGTGGCTTTCACCTATCCTATCACAATACTGGTTTTTTACCTAATACAGCACTGGTTTACTTAAGTGCACACTTTTTATTCCTATAGCAACTGGCTATTGCTCTGCTTTAAATAGATGAACCCAACTCTCTTTTCCAGAGAGCATTTCTAAAGTGTTTCCAAATACATGCAGGCAATTGTGATGGTTCCCCGAAAAACTTTAGTAATGTATTTTCTTCCAGTTTATTACCTGCTCCTTCAAGGACACCGCATCTGTCATGTTATGCAAGCATGCAAATACTTCAGCACATATCCCTTATAACCTGTCTTGACTCTGGAACACAGAAATGGTGTACACAGATGATATAGATGGAAGAAGAACCGCTGGTGGAAAAGAGCAACCAGAGCACATACGTTATGTACAGCTGAATTAGGCCAACCTGGTGGGGGACACAACACGAACAAACAAAAAGGCCATGTCCAAGAAGCATGTTCAAATGCAGTTAATCGTGTTCACACATCAGGAATCGGATTGAGGGGTGGTGTGTTTGTTTTACAGCTGCCAGAAATTCCCATCGCTGAATCCATACTGCAGCAGCAACCAGACAACAACTCAAGAGTCTTCCTGTGGCTGTTTATGACCACCGCACCACCCTGAAAGCAGGATTCACATGAATATCTAACAATCTCCTGGAAACACTGAACTCATCAATGCATCACAAAACAGACCTTCCTGAAAAACTGCTTCCTAATATCAAAGACTCTTCCATGTACACTCAGAAATTATAAAGGTAGCTCCATACATGTGAGGTATTTTGTATACAATTTACATGAAGTTAAGCCATATTCACTAGTGTTTAATTTCATTTTAAAAATTACCTGAAAATCTGAAAGCTATGTTATCAATGCATGTATCAGTGACTTTTCTGAGAAGCAGCTATTTTTAGGGAAACATGCTCTTTGGCCAAAACAGAGTCCTTGTTTCTGTATTTTTTTAATATGTTCTTTGGCCAATCCAGTCTACATTTTGTATTTTTTTTCTTATATTAAAGTAAATATTAAATTGCTTTATCCTGTTGGAATAAACAGGAAGGATGTTCTCAGCTTTAAATTTACAGGCTTTCAATTGAGCTTGTATCTCAAAAACCTGCCTTTGCCTGTCCCTTAGACTTTGTAAAGTTTCACAATTACACTTTACAGACCCTATATTGCCCTCCTCTGCTTGCTCTCTTGAGAAAGTCTCGCTTAAATGTTATGGTAAATTAGTTCAACTGGAAGTAAAGACTTCGTAAAAAACATTTCCAGATGTGTAAAGTAAGTTAGTTCTGCTTACTTATCATTAGAACAACAGAGAACAAAAATACTCATCTTGGAAAACGAGCCTATAGTTTTAGGAAGGAAAACACATGACAAGTGGTTTAAACAGTGCAGCCTGTACATAGGGGCACAAGCAGACCCAAAGCCAAAGTCCAAATCCCCATGCTTCATGTCTAACAAAGCTCACAAACAGGGTATGCTACAGTTCCTGCATTTAAGCCCCCTGTCCTAGAGATGACATTTTCATTCTTTTTGTCTGATGTCCCCACTGCAAAATCCCAAGAGAGTTACGGATACCCATGCCACTGTAACCATTCAGTTCCTTTTTCTGTACAAAGGAATATTAGATCAGCTGCAATGTATGCCACTGCTGCACTCAGCAAAGTTAGATAATTTATAACTTTGATGCCCACCATTGCAAAGCTAGACTTTTAGACCCAATGTTAACTATTGCCTTTTGATACACCACGAAGACTTGTGCCACATACTCCTCCTAGGCAGACACAATGCTCCCCACCTTGAAATCTTTACAGCATAATGCCCACAGATTCAGCAGATTTAACACACAATCCTGGTTAAAAAACAAAGAGCTGTAAGATCACCCAATTTATACTACCTTCCCAAGGTAAGGCATCCTAAGGCAATCCTGCCAGCAATCACTCTTGCCACTCCTAACTTACTTTCCCCCAACTATTCAGACGCGTAGAAAGAGAAATGCTCATATGCACAAGCCCTCAATTTCACAGGTAGAAGGAGAGGTCACTGATAACTGAGGTTATCAGGATGCCATGGCAAGGTCCACCTGAAAAAAATGGTACTACAAGAATATGCCCTGAAACACACGGTCTGAGAGAGAAATAAAATGCTATTGTAGCAGGTACATACACAGATCACAGAATAAGCTGGGTTGGAAGGGACCCATACAGATCATTGAGTCCAGCTCCTGGCCTTACACAGCACCATTCCCAAGAGTCACACCATGTACCCAAGAGTAACACCATGGGACCAAGACTACTGTTCAAAGGCTGCTTGAACTCAGTCGGGCTTGGTGCTGTGACATGTGTTAAAAAAGCGAATTTTAATCAAGAAAACCACTCTTTATTCACTATCAAGCAGTAAATTTTAGATGCAATGCCCTATCAAAGAACATATAACTTATCAGCTTCCCTCCCCCATTATTTTTTCCTCCTGAACATGGAGAGTTTCAAGAGACTTCCATTCAAATCAGTGAACTGGATTAATTTACTTGTCACACAAATTAAAAAAGAAAAGCAGGTTTACTTGACAAAAAAAAGAAAAGCATGTTGCTTAATCAAATCCATACTATATCTCATACCTAAAATAACAGTGTATTAGGCTTCATCATACACCACATCAAATTAAACTGCTTCCCTGACAGAACTGACATTCTGCAGTGTGTGTGTTCTCTATATTAACTGCCTCTTTCAAATGAGAAAAAAATCCAACACACCGGTGGAAGAACACCTTCCCCAATGACTTATTCACATTATCATGGCAAACTATTAGGCTACGAATTCAGTAAAAACACAGAATTATTTAATAACGCCATTTCTTCATTTTGACAGACTTCTCATTACTCAAGGCCCATTTTTGTCATATAACCCTCCCCCAGTTTTACGGTATTTTTCACGTGCATTACACTGCAAAGTCTTAGTTGAAAAGGGCTGCTCAGCATCCTAGAACACCCCCGAGGACCTCGTAAGTACCAGAGCTCTGTCCGGCAAAACCCACAGGAGCAGAGGGATCTCCCACATTAGAGCTATGGGTAAGCTGAACGAGGATAAATGTGCCAGGTTCACCCAGGCCTTCATGTCCAACGCTGGCCTGAAGCCCTGGCTTCCATATCCAAGTCCCTATCTTGCCCCAGGCCCTCTATATTCCCTCTCATATGTATTTACATGACAGCTCCTCTGCGAACCCCGCAACCGAAGGGCAGCGCTACAAACTCTGCCGGGTTCCCCCTCCCCCAAAATCCGTGCCCCTTTTCCCCACCTCCTCCAAAACACCGATCTTGTAACAGCCACATCACGTCCCCCGTCCCCTCTGCCCCCAAGCCCGCAGCCACACTCACCCTGCAGCGCCCTTGACCCCATCCCACCATCAGGCTCCTCTTCCCCAAAGCACCCCCCAAAAACCGGTGTCCCCTCGGGCATCCCCTGTCCAGCGTCCCCGGCCGCACCTCACGGTCCTTGAGGCCCAGCAGCAGCACCTCCTCCATGAGGGTGAGCCGCGTTTCCTTAGAATCGCCCTTCTCGTCGTCGCCGGACTCGTCCCGGCGCCCTTCATCCTCGGGGCCGCCGCCGGCGCCCCGCTCCTTATCGGCGGCGGCGGCGCTGCGGGAGGCCTCGGTCCGGCGCTGCACCAGCCCGGAGCTGCGCTGGGTCAGGGAAGTCATGGCTGCGGGAACAGAGCAGGGCTCGGCGGCGGCTCAGGAGCGGACGGGCCGGGCTGCGAGCCGCTCCGCCCTACGCGCGCCGGCCGGGGGCAGTCATGGGGAGCGGGCCGGTCCCGGGGCGGCCGCGCTGGCGGCGGCGGCTCAATATGGCGGCGCGGGCTGATGTCAGCGGAGGATGTGGCAGCGCCGCGCGGGGCGGCGCCGGAAAGGGACCCGCGGCTGAGGGAGTGCGGCCGTGACCTGGGGCGGGCATTGCGCTGCCTTCGGGCATCGCGGTGTGCTTCCCCAGGTGTGTCGTTTACACAGCCGCAAGTCCGCTTGGTTTCATACGATCATGAAAGTTGGAAGAGACCTTCAGGACAATCCAGTACAACCGTGTGCCCAGAACTGCCCCTGTAACCCCTAAACCACATCACCCAGAGCCGGATCCAGACGCCTCTTGACGTCCAGGGATAGTGACTCCAGCACGTCCCTGGATAGCCTGTTCCAATGACTGACCATTCGAGTTTAGCCACAAAACTCTGTCCGCTTGCTGGCACAGCCCCCCTCGCAGCCCCTTTCCCTCCACATGGAAAGCGTTCGAGGCCGGGTGGATGCGGCGATGAGCAGCCTGGGATGGTGGAAGGTGTGTGGCCGCAGGACCAGGGCAGTGACCGTACCCTTGAGTTCGGCACTGGTGAGGCCACACCTCGAGTGTTGCGTGTCCAGTCTAGTCCTGGGCCCCTCACAAGATGCTGAGGAGTGAGTTTAGAGAAGGCAACGGAGCTGGGGAAGGGTCTGGAACACAAGTCCTGTGAGGAGCAGCTGAGGGAGCCGGGGGTGTTTATCCTGGTTTCAGAAAAGGAGGCTCAAGGGGGGCCTTATCACTCTCTGAAACTCCCTGGGCAGGAGGCTGTAGCCAGGTGCAGGTCGGCCTCTTCTCCCATCCAACAACTGACAGAACAAGAGGACACAGTCTTAAGTTGCGCCAAGGAAAATATAGGTTGGATATTAGGAAAAAGTTTTTTTACAGAAAGAGTGATAAAATATTGGAATGGTCTACCCGGGGAGGTGGTAGAATCACCATCCCTGGACGTGTTTAAAAAGAGATTGGATGTGGCACTCGGTGCCATGGTTTAGTTTAGTTAAGGTGGTGGAACATGGGTTGGACTCGATGATCCTGAAGGTCTCTTCCAACCTGGTGATTCTGTGATTCTGTGATTTCTTCACAGGATTCCTATTTCAACATAGGACTGGATTGCCCAGGGAGGTGGTAGAGTCACCATCCCTGGACGTGTCTAAGGAAAGACTGGATGTGGCACTCAGTGCCATGGTCTGGTTGACACGATGGTGTTCTGTCATAGGTTGGACTCAAAGATCTCAGAGGTCTTTTCCAACCTGATTTATTCTGTGATTCTGTGCCCCTGTCCATGGCAGAGGGTTGGAACGAGGTGATCTTTAAAGTCTCTTCCAACCTAAATTCTGTTATTCCATGATTCTCTGTATGTATATATGTACCTGTCAGGTGAACTCAGATGAGCTCTCAACAGTTTTTACTTCAGATTCTGGAGATGGAGTCCCTCGGCTCTGCTGTTGATGAGCACCTTTTTAAACCTTGACCCTTTTGTATGTAGCACACCAAAAACTCAAAAAAATTCTTATCAAGGCTAAATCCCATGTAAGTTTCCAGGCAGTGTAATTTATTGCAGAATAAAGGTGTTTATGGTGCAAGGACGGCCTACACTTTTTAGTTCACAGTTAGAATATGGCATTTAACATATGCAAAATAGGTATTTAATATATAAATAAAATACGTGAATAAATAGAGGGGTGTTTTTAGTGTTTGGGGTGGGGGTTTTTTTTGTTTGGTTTTTTTTTTTTGGTTGGTTGTTTGGGTTTTTGGTTTGGTTTTTTGGTGTGTTTTTTGTTTGTTTGTTTGTTTGTTTGTTTGTTTGTTTGTTTTAATTGGACCCTGTTTCCCAAGAGCTCTGAGTCACTCTGGAAGTTACTTTAGCTTTCACTGTTTTCCACACCCCCAGGTCCTTGCATCCCCTGCTATTGTGACTTGGTGACAATTTGGTGCAGCATAAGACAGAATGGCAGATGGACAGTCCTGATCCCCAGAGGATCTGGATCGTTCACATAAGTGTTTGCTGATTGTTCCTCTTCTAGTTTTTGAGGCCTGCTGATTATTCATAGTCCACTTTCTGTGCGACCATCTTTTTTTTTTTTTAAACCTTTCTGGGTGTTTTGTTAATTAAAATGTCCTACTGTACCAGCTCAAATGCCAAACCAAAGCTGAAGGATATAACATGACTGTTATTTTTATCAAATAAGCATTTGCTCAAAGAAGAGATACCACAATAGCACTACAAGATCTGTTTCCTGAAAATGTCATTTCTGAGTTGTCATTAAACTCTATTAATTTAATCCTCTATGAGCAACTTGGATGTTTTCCTGAGGATTGCAGTCAAGATGACAGGCATGTAATTAACCTGGGTCGTTCCCTTTGCCTTCTTTTAACATAGTCACTGTATTAGCTTTCTTTCTGTTCTTTGGAGCTCCCAAGGTTTATTGAGAATCATATTTAGAGATCAAAAAGAGGTTCCAAAATGCTCTTTCAAAAACCTGTATGCAAGCTATCCTGGTTTACTGATACAAATTACAGCTGTAGTGCTGCTGTTTAAATTTTTTTTAAAGTACTGTTACTGGAAAGAATTTAATCTTTGTCTTGCCTGATAATATTTACCTATTTCCCTGAAACGACAGGACTGTTAACAATTCTTACATTTCACTTTAGTAACGTCATTGGTATAATTTGCCTTGTACCTACATTCAGTTCACGTTCAAGCACAACTTACATTTTCTCTAATTCCTATCTTAAAGCAATTTTATCATCTCCATTTTTATCAATAGAATGCACTGTTTGGGCTGTTACAATTATTTTCACTTTCCCACTGGATAGTGTGGCATTTAAGTACATTTGCATTTTGTCCTGATAGCATTTTAAAGGTTAACTAGTGGAATGTTCATTATGAACTCCTAATTTTTTTCTTTGGGGTTTTTTTGGATTCTTTCCTGAAGGGCCTCATTACTTTCCATTTTGTAAAAATCAGTTTTTAAAAATAGTTGCTAATTACATTATTGATTTGCCCTCTTCTCTGTATTTTGTTACAAAAGCAAACAAATTAGGATCATTTGTAGGTTAATAATTTTTTTTATTGATAAATTTCATTTTTATTACAATGAGGTGTCCAGTGAAGTTCCTTATGCTCAACAGTCACTTTTTTGATTTAGAAACTCAGGTGTTTGCAGAAATTGCAATGTAATGATGTAATTTCAAACGAATGTATTTCTTCATTATTAATTTCAGTTCTGAGTCATTATCTGATGAACATAAACTAAGAAGTTCAATGTGAATCAAATTAAGAACACACATACTTGAATTCTGAGCCAATTAATTTTTTTTTTTTGTTTTGTACCAATGCAACACTGATATACAAAAGCAGAATCTGAATGAAAAGGATAGCAAACAAGACATGTTTCAGCACATGATTTTGTTGGTGTTGATCCCTTCCACACGGCAGAGAGCTGGCGTGCCAGAGAGGAGCACTCCGATACCCACCTCGGAGGTCCTTTGTTGTGACCTTCATAACTGCAGTTTATTTTACAGTGCCAAGCAGTATTTGAAAAGTATTTCTGAATCCTGCATGGCTTTATCAGGACTTCAGAAGGCTGTAGCCCCGACATGGCAATGCGTGGTTGATGTTGTTTGGGTTTTCACTGGGCATCTCGTTGAGTACAGACTCCCCTTCCTCCCCCATCCCAATGCCAGTGGTATCCAGAGAGCTGAGGCCCGAAATCTTCAAAACACTCTGTGAAGAAGTAATAACACAAAAGGACAGGCTGTGGTCTAGAAACAGTTTTGTTCATCTTGCAGTAAATTGACGTTTTAATGCATCCTAGTTTATCCTTAAGCCCATCTCTGGTAGAATGCAGCAGTCTTCTGAAATAGCTAGGACTTTTTAATTGCTGCTAGCCAGCTGGGAGGTTGAAATAAAAGGGAAAAGAGCAAAGGCATGAATCTGAGAGTCTTACTTTCTGTTGTGCTAGTTGCAGTTGCCCTGATTTGCTTCTCCTTGGGAGCAGGGATTACCCCAGTAATGTCAGCAGGAAAGGTGAGTGGCCAACTGATTGCAAGTGTGTTGGGACAGCAGGTCAGGCAAAGAGTAACTTTATTTAACACCTGAAGTAGGAGCTCGCATGCTCTTAATTACAAACAGATATTTCATAACTTGGACATCAGGAGCATGACACACAGCTGGTTAAAGTGACAAGCTGGCAGAAACCTCAGCCTAGCAGATGTGCCAGGCTCTGGAACTTCGGACACCATGGGTGAATCCTACTGCTCCTGTCGCAGCATCATCACAGGATATAGGTGGGCAGATTTTCTCCTGAAGAACAGTTAGATTAATAGGATGTGCATGTTTTGAAGCTGACAGCAAGAAAACAGGAGTTGTTTTCCAGTTATTGCTGGCTCTGTTATGGCTTCACCATCCAGCAGTTTCACCAGTCAAGCTCGTTTACATTCCTGCCTGTGTCTTCCATTCCCTCCCTGTGAAAGTGTGACACTCCCGATTAGGCCACTAAAAACAAGTGTCTGGTGGAGCCATGGCCTGAATCTCTGTGACGATCTGATTTAAAAACAAGTTAAGAAAAAGGCCATGTTCCCCTGTATCATTTCAGAGATCTATTGACGGAGCAGTCTCACATACAGGCACAGGATCATTGCTGATAGAGCACTGTGCTTTACTACAGAGTATGGAAACCCAAGGACCAGGACCAAATGGTGACAGGAATTCCTTAAGGCCAAACAGTCTTCAAAACCATGCTGATTTCAGACATGCTGCTTGAGTGCTCGACTAGGTATTAATGGCAGAAAAGAACTGGAAACAAACTGTTGCGAGATTTATTCTATCCAATATTACCAGTGTGATCTCCAAGAACAGGATTTTCACTGCCAAGGAGAATCAAGATGCTGAGAGGTAGAGTGAAGAAAGAAGAAGATCAGAGATAAGGGACAGGAGAAGTGAGCGGGCTTGTGTATGTTACTATATGTGGGAAGACAGAGTCAATGATCAACTGACTGTAGAAGTTGTGTCTGGTACACAGTGATCATGTAATATTCTCTCTTTCAGTTTCAGCTGCACCTGTTTTACCCATGCTGCTGTTCTGGTTACTAAATAAATCCTTCATTAGCCAGTGCAGACCACAGCTGGGTTTTTCTTCTTGGTTTTAGGAATGGATTTTCCAACGCTAACAGCAAGTTTTTCTAAGTAAAAACCACTTACTGATGACTCTTTCTATCTGTACAACAAACTCCCATTTGGCTTTTAATGCCCAGCTGCTTGGAAGTTGTTTAAATTGCCGATTTATAAAGTCAAAACTTGCCAATATACCTTTTCCAATAGCCACTTTTTAAGCTTCTCCCTTAGGATGAATCAAGGACAATGTTCTAGGCTTCTCAAAAATTTGTAGATTTAATTACTACTTTCAGCAGCATAAATGCCGGTGTTTAACACTGAGCTCATATAAAATCAGATGCAGCCACTAAGTAATAAAATTTATCGTCAAAGGACTTTGAGTTAAAAACCTGCACATCTGCTTTTAAGTTTTGTATTTACAAATACAATAAATTGTGGATTTTTAGAAAAAGAGTGGCTGGCATTATAGGAAAACCAAAGGCAGACATGAGAAAGTGCTGTGCACATTTGTTCATTTCAAAAGCATTTTTTAAATTTCGAGTATTTCCAGATAGTCTCATTATCTTATCTCCAGGACAGTTCAAATTATTGCTGGTTCCTGAAATCTTTGTATTGTAATAGCATCTTCCACCTTGTATCTGAGTGAAAATTTTCAGCAGCAAGAATCTGTACGAGTTATTTTAATATTGCAATTATAGTACTGAATTCATAAGGACAAAATTATCAGCCAAAGTGCTATTTGTAATTGAGATGTCTTTTCACTTCTACCCAGGGGTCCTGTTCAACCAGCATCCGTAGGAAAAATGTGCAGTTTTCTTGACAGATGTTCATTGTGCAAAATGAGTCCTATGAAACCTTCACCAAAACTTTACTTGGTATTTCGGCAAAATTTGAAATGTTTAATGCAGTGAATTTTTTACGAGTTCAGCTTTGAAAAATCTTTACTTCACATCCTAGTGTAACAAATGCTTTACTATCTGTTCCTTGTAACGTATATAAATACTCATCAACTGATTAAAAAATACATCCAGCCAGATGGCGCAAAGAAAATGTTTCCATAAAATTGTAATTTACAAGATAAATAGTGATTAGAGCAGCATTCATGTTGTCTAAATAGAGAGTACTTGTGAGTATTCGGAGTGTATGTAGAATAAATGTTGAATACTCTTGGTAGGTTTACACCCTCTGGTTATGACCAAAGACCTGTACAGAGAGAATCAGATAATGACTGGTAATTTTAGAACTGTAACGGTGAGGCAAACAGAGCCGTGGGGTCAGTGAGGGAGGAAAGTAGATTCCAGGAACTGGTAGTCACATTAACTCAGAAAAGGTGTGTGAGCAGCTGGGAAATAGAGGAAAAATCTAGAACTATTTGGCAGCAGTCATCTCTGAGCCTCTATAAAAACTGTTGTAATGGAGATAAAGCTGCATTTCCAAGTTACCTTGCTGCTGAGAAATCAGCCAAGTGCATTGCACTCTCTGTGCTGCTCCTGGCAGAGGTGGCACATCCTGCTTGTGCTGGATGGTTTGTACTCCTGATGGCAGCCAGGAGGTTGTGATTGCAGGGAATGCCAGAAGGTTTTTATGTCTGGCACAGATGTCAATACCTTCCATAGTACTCAGGGAGCAAAAAGCACCGATAAACATTTGTGGGTTGAACACACAGACATCTCTGGGTTATTCTTCTCCCTGATTCATTCAAGCACCAAATCAGGATGGAAGCATGTCTAATTAGTTTGCTAAAGTTAGCTTTGAAAACATGGAAGAATAAAATCCAAGTCAAGTCCTGGGCAGCACTGTGTCTCACCATCTTGCTGTGAATTGCTTTGCATAGGTGACTGTGATGATGGGAGAAAATTCCAGAAGATGTTTTTTGAAGCGGATGTAGTTGCCCTTCATGGGGGAAGTTCAGAAGTGAGACTCAGCATCAGAGCACTCCATGGCACTGCCACCTTTCTGTGTTGACCTGTAATCCAGGTGCCTCTGCTCACTGCAAGACAGAGAGCTTGAGAGTATTATCTTGTGAACTGTCCCCAAAAGGCTAAAACAAGCCAAATATGGATTGATTTTTTGGGGGGTTAATTCTGCACTGGATCATATCTGCGAAACAACATCTCTCTTTTCTATTGTAAAATGTTATTATTGCTATATAATTTCTGTGGGATGGCTTTTAAAGCAATTACACTGGCAAGCACTTTACCATCTATGCAAATATATAAATCTGCTGCAAAAGAGCTGCTATTGAAACAGAAATCTCTTCATAGGGGATCTGCAAAGAATTTTTAAAGTAAATCTACACTGCAGACCACATTCTTAATTAAAACTGGCATAATAATTTGAATGGTTGGGACAAAGGCCAAAGGTTTAGGACATTAACCTGCATAAAGAGATTCATGAGCACTTTAGCATTAAACACAATATTGTTTTTAAGGTTAGCCAGTTATTTAAAGATCTATTGCTGTCCAGTTGAATAAATACATTTTTCATAAGTACTGATTGCATTTAAGAGTTCATTAATGAGCTACCAATGTGTAAGAACTCCTACTATGTACTAATATAGCACCAAACATGAGACTGCATGCACAGAACTAAGTAAAGATCACAGAATCACAGAATATTCTGTGTTGGAAGGGACCCACAAGGATCATCAAGTGAATGGCCCATGTGGAGATCAAACCCACAACCTCGGCATTATTAGCACCATGCTCTAAGCAATTGAACTCATCTCAGGGTTGAGAAGTACAATATTTAACCATGAGACACAGAGCAAGGTGATTCTAGAATGTCTCCTGATTTTTAAAACTAGTATTTGTAGCTATCACAGCAAATTCAAACAGAGCAGAAACCTGACTAGTAGTCAGGGACTGTCATAAAACTCTGAAAAAATGGTAATTTTACCATCAGCCTTGTACCTCCATAGCATGCTCATGTTTCTGCCTGTTAGTGTATTTTTTTTCTCCATGGAAACTAGATTGGGGAAGAAGATGGGGGATTTGAAACTTCACTGTTGAAGGCAAAAAGAGCTAAAAAACCACCAAAAATACAAAGCAGAGCTGGAAAGGTTACGTGACTCTTTTCCTAGGGATGCTGGTATGGAAAAGAAGAACTCCTTATCCAAAACCCTCGCTGGCTGCAGAGTGAAGCAGCAGCTTGCTGCATTTCCCTGCATGCCCAGACATGCAGCAGCAGTGAGCCTGACAAAAAACGTGTGGACAAACTTGGCAAGAGAATGGTTCCCCAAAAGTCTTTTCTGTGTCTGGGAGGAAAAGGAAAGAAAGTGTGAAAAAGTGCTTGCATCACTTCTTCAGTTTGATGCACTCATGTCTCGCTGAGGCCCACTTCTGCATTGCTGTATTTATTTTTTCTAAAGGCTAACAGTTCTTGCAAATGTTAGCTTTGATCTGGCCGGAAGAAGCTTTCCTTTCCCCTTGAATCCATTTACATTATAACTCCAAGCCAAAACAATGATATCTGTCTGCCTCAGAGCCTCAGGCTTTGAGCAGCAGTAGCGTGTGGCAGGTGACCCTCAGATCGCTTTCCCATGCAGCTGCAGAACTGGCTACACAACACAGTCTCCCAAAAATCTGCCTCCCACAGCTCCCAGGGGCAGTGGGATGCTCACAGCAATAAGCTTTGTCAGTGAAGCCAGGATTAGACCTTCAGGGCTCCAGTGACTTCCCCAGGGAGGAGAGATGGAAAAGGATTAGCAGCTAAATTATTGCCGGTTGCAAATTAAGATGGAAGTTGGAAACAAAATCTTAGTGGAGAAACTCAGCTGATGACTGGTAATAAAAATACATCCAGCAGCCTAAAAAGATGGCCCTGGCGTGGTCCAGGAACCTCCAAACAACAGGGATGCATCCATGACAGGGGGCCTTTGGCTGCAGCAGAGGAATGAGAAGAGCTGCACAGTGTATCAGTGTTTTCACCTGCATAGACAGTAAATCAAGATATCTGCCTGGTTTACAAGGCATCTTTGGAAGAAAAAAAATAAAAATAAATCTCTTTCTGCTCTTGCTGAGGTACAACAAATGACATCTGAGCTTTCTGTATTTATCACACAATATGTCACACTGATGAGTCAGCCGTCTGCATCAAGGTGCCCTACTTTGGTATGTATGGCCTTTTCTCACTAAGTGTTTTCCCTAATATTTATTTAGGCACCAGCTTAATTCTCTTTGCCAAGGGATAAAACGATGGTTTTAATTAAAAGCTATTTACTGCACAGTTAAGCCCTTCAGAAAGAAAATTTTAAAAACCCCCAACCCAACTAACAAAAAAATCCTTAAAAGATTGCCCCCTAAACTAAAACTAGTCTCATTGTTCATAGCTTGTAAAGGAGTAGCAAAATACAAATCTTGTGTTTCTGCAGAACAAATGCATGAGCAGAAGACAGTTAAGTTTTACTGGCCTTAATGGTCAAAACACACCTGCAGCTGAAACCCAGCACAGTGATCTCCCCGCTGCTCACAGCGGGAGACCAGGACCAGGCACTGCGCCAAAGCCAACAAAGCACTCCTTATCCTGGAAGCATGGTCCCACTCTGAAATACAGCTCTGCAAAAAAACCCAAAAACCAAACAATCTCCAAACCAAAGTTAGGACTTTCCCTCTTCTTTAAATCAAATAGGTTCTGTTTCCCTTGCTGCATACTCAACCTGGAACTGGAGAACCAACTTGGCTCTTCACCATCAGTCATAAACATCCTGCAGCCAGAACCAAAGCATTACTTACATCTGCACGACCCCTGGCCTCAGATATGAATGTCATGTTTGACTACGTGTTTGTTCATCATTATTAACACAAGGCTAATACAAAGTGCTAAGGGTTTCTGACATCCTGTTTCATGACAGGAACTATTGCTGATGTTTTGCAAGGCCACATAGCTCTTAGCTATACTACTGCATCAGAAGTAAAACTTCAGTAAATGATTTATATGAAGGTGTGCTTCAAGCAGACAGTAGCAGGGACTTCACTGTGCCATTAACATCAGGAAATGTAGCATAGAATATAGAGGACCAAGACTGTTTAAGGAAGAAGATGACATTTTTACCACTTTCCATTGGCATGTTTGTATTGGAAAGATAATGTTGCACAGAAATTACTATAAAATTTTGAAATAAATAGGCAGATAAAACTATTTCAAAGTGGACTTTTTACTATGTCTCCTTAGCATGACTGACAAAACCAAAAAATATCAAGATTCCTAATTCTGCTTCATCTGCCAGTTTCCCTTCCACAGGAAGAGATCCTTCTTGATCTGGGTGTGTGGCCAGCTCAGTGTCCAATAGGTTACCCCAGTTAGGAGTAAAGCATCTTTGATGCAGTTTGGTTTATTTACAGAAATGTAAGAAGCCCTGCTGCTTTGAGCACAGAATAAATCAAACAGCTGGACGCAGCTTCTTTAACACAGCTCTTTGAGCCAGCACCTTTTTGCAAGGCTTCTCCTCTACCAGTTCTCCACAGAGCAATTCCTCACTTCATGCTCCTCACTGCCATCGAATACATCTCAAAAATCTCCTGGAATTGGCCAAAGTGGCCAGTGAGTGGTGGCACAGCTGCTCCCTGCCCCAGTATGAGACAGACTGCTTGGACTGCCATAGCTCAGCAGTGAGGATTTGGTGATGGCCACAGTGAGATAACTTTGTTATTAATGGAACATGTACCTTCTCCTAGCAGGCCCAGGGAGACGTTCAGGAGGCTTGGGAAATACGAATCAGTGGGTGCTTCTCACTAAACAACATTGTCCTGCCAGTGTGGCTGCCTGAGTGGCCCCTACTGGCAGCCCAGTAGTTAAACTAATTGAACAAAAGCTAATATAGACACATGAAATTCAACAAAAGCTAATATAGACACATGAAATATATTGTCAATACCTTTTAAACTCAGCCATACCTAAAGGGATTGAAAATTGTGCTATAAAGGCTTTCAAAAATCTCACACAGTCGAAGAGATGCTGTTAAGGGGTGCAATGTTTAGCTGTTTGTGGTGGGTTGGCCTTGGCTGGATAACAGGTGCCCATCAAGGCCACTCTGTCACTCCCCTCCTCAACAGCACAGGGGCAGAACATAAAATGAAAGGCTCATGGGTTGGGAGAAGGACAGGGAGAGATCACTCACCAGCTACCACCACAGGTAGTACAAGCCATCTCGACTCGCAGATGTTAGTTTAACTTACTGCCAATTAAATCAGAGAAGAATAATGAGAAGTAAGAATGAATCTTAAAAAGGCCTTCGCTGCATGCCCCCCTCTTTTCCCAGGCTCAGCTTCAGGGTTTCCCCTACCTCCTCTCCCCCAGTGGCACAAGGGGACAGGGAATGGATGATGCAATCAGTTCATCACATGTTGTCCCTGATGTTCCTTTTTCCTCATGGGGAGAACTCCTCACACTCTTCCCCTGCTCCAGTGTGGGGTTCCTTCCAGTGAGACAGTCATCCATGGATTTCTCCAAGGTGAGTCCCTCCCAGAGACTGCGGTTCTTCATTAAATGCTCCAGCACGGGTCCCCTCCACAGGGTGCAGTCCCTCCGGAGCTGGCTGCTCCAATGTTGGTCTTTTATGGGGTCACAGGTCCTGCCAGCAAACCTGCTCCAGTGTGGGCTCCTCTCTCCACTGGCCACAGGTCCTGCCAGGAGCCTACTCCAGCAGGAGCTTCGCATGGGCTCACAGCCTCCTTCAGGCATCCTCCTGCTCCAGCGTGGGGTTATCTGTGGGCTGCAGATGGATCTCTGCTCCCCCGTGGACCTCCAGGGGCTGCAAGGACACAGCCAGCCAGTGTGTCTTTTCCTCCACCTGCCTATGGAAAGAGTTAATCCTTCTTTCCTCACTTTAGTTCAGGTGTATTAAAGAATTCCTTTTCAGTCCTATGATTGAATTTACTTTTTTTCAGCTCTAGTTTGGCACACTCAGGTGTCAGTTACTTTACTGACTAAATGTAACTTTTCAAAAGAAATTTCTTGGCAGGGAACAGCCCTTTACAATGCTCCTCTGACAAATGCAAAGATGTCAGTCAAGTTTTCCCTCAGTGTGCTGCAGCTGGGGAGTCATTTGCCTTCTGAGGCTGGAAGGCAGCAAGTTGTATATTAATAAGTGAGAGGGAAAACTTTGAAGGAGGAGAAGGATGTCCATCAGCCTAGACAGAATATTAATGTCAGCAACCAGAACAAGGAGGGCTATTATTACATTAATAAGGTCCAAAGATTATTTAAAAAGTTTATATTCAGTCATTTCCTGCTGCCTAAATCATTCCGGGTCCCTGGTAATTGTGTTTCAGCTGTTTCCAGCATTCATTATTGCCTGCAGAACTCCAGAGGTTTGCCATATTCATGCAGCCTCTACTTAATACCAAGCCATTGAGTAATGGTTTTACTATTACTGTATTTCATTTCACTAACTTGCCCTTTTTATCATCACTTCTGCCAGACAGCTGTTCAGCTGCAATTTGAATCATAAAAAGGACCATTGCTTTCAGAACAACATTAGGTAGATAAATTTTCACAGAAAATTAGAGAAAGTACTAGATTCTACACCTGAGAGAGACAATGGGTGGATTATGGACAAAGCAGATCACCTGCATTAAATCTAAATACAAATGAGAAGTAAGTAAGTAAAATACGCTAAAGAAGTGTGGGGGAGTAACCAATCAGCTCACCTATGTGTAGCTGAAGCTTTGAAGAGAACAGCAGGAACGCACCAGGAATCCAAAATCACTTTCCGAGCGATGGCTGTTTTTAGATTACAAGTCAGAACACGGTATTTGCTTTTCAGCAGCTGCCCTCAATCACTGCTTACTCACAGCCCAGGCAGCACGATGGTATTTAAGACTCTGCCAGCCCAACCAAAGCACAGCCTTGGGAACTACAGGCCTGAAGAGCATCAGAACATGTTTGATGGTCACTGACTGAATTCACTGGGTTTACTCACCTTGCTTAGACCTTCCTGCTGTGGCAAACAGGTCAGATCCAATGCAACTGTACTTTAAATCATCCTGTAAGGCTTCTACAGGCAACCTCAAAACACAGCTGTTTTGGATTGTGCTTTTTTCTTCCGTCTTTTTGTTTTCCCTCAGAAGTGTTCAATAGCTGGAGTTGGCCCTGTGTGTTATTTACAGCATTTCAGCTCACTGCACATTACAGGTGGTTCCCAGGATTTATCTCTTTCAGCAGCACAGCAGCTGGAGAGTGACTTTTCTTGCACCTGTGGTTCCACCTTTCACCTCATCTGCTCTGACTCGGGGCTACCAACTGAGAGGAGCACCCTCGAACAATCTGCTCCTGTTGTTTCCCCCTGCAACCCCACGGGGTAGTTTGGATCAACGAGCTGATCTGATGGAAGGCTAATCCAAAAAAGCAAAACACCGATTTCCATAAATTCAGCTGGCAACAGTGTGAGGGCACCGCTGGGCAGTGATTAGCAGGGCTCCCTCTGGCAGCTCCCTGCATTTGCTGTAGGTCGGGTGTAACCTAATCCCAGACCTACTGGGAGAACAGACCATCGTTCTGCTGTCACTTGTGCAGGCACCATCACAGCAAAGTGCTGAATCTACAGGAGTTATGCTGCTCTAGAAAACACTTTTTGGGATTATCACCCTGCTTTTCCTTCGATGCAGTTTTTGTTCGTGGAAAAAATGCTGTGCAGGAGGATTTCTCTTATTCTAAATAATAATAATTATTATTATTACAGAACAACTTCCAGAACTGCCATGCTCTGTATTGGCAGGGAAGTGAGAGACCTTGTACTTTGAGAACTGTTTAAGTCATCTGTAGTACTCCTCATCTGGCTTTCAAATATTCCCACCACCTCCTGCAACAGGAAAAACTAAGTACAGCTGGCAGGTAAGAAGCCAGCCTTTTCCAAAGTTAAATAAGCAGCCATCAGAAAAACAAGAAATATTTTGTAATGGCGAATCCACAGTGGAAAGTTTGGGATGCGAAACTGGAAAATACAGGAAGTGGCTTGTAGGAAACAAACTGGGTTCATGTGTATAGTGAACTCAAGGAGGGTGGTGGGGAACATCCTGTTTTGATTTATGAACTGGGATTAGAGTGAGAGTGGAAATATCTTCTTGCATCACAAAAACGTGAAGAAATGTGCACTTATACCCTCTACACAAAATTAGCATCTCTGTCATCACATTAATGCATAAACATACTTTAAATTAATGTCTCTAAAACAAAAGGAAAGGAGTCCCACTGATTGCAAAGTGAGCCCAAGGAGTTCTGACTTTTAAAAGTCTGAAGAAGACTTGCAGATTTACACTCTATTAGCAAAACCTAATTCTAGCAGTGTTAGCTGTTCTTAATTGAAATTTTCCTCCGATAGGAATAAAAATAAGGTTTTTAAGTGGCCTTTCAGAACTTGTAGAAATATCAGTTGGTTTCCAAGAAATTCAATGGTTCCATAGACTGAATTTTGGCTCCTATAGTATAATGAAAATTTTATTTCAGGACCCAGAAACAGACAATATGCAAGACTTAAAAAAAAAAAAAAAGTGGATTAAGAGAAAACTGGGATACCTGACTTGACTGTAAATGAGCAGATTTTCCTATTCGAGAGCAGCACTGCTTTTAGCCTGAGAACTGCAGATTTGGATCATGCCTGAGCTGCAGTACAGGGGTTTCTGTTGCATTCTCCTACCCTGATTTCCTTGGTAATGACACAGGGCATCTAATCAATGTTCTGTCCACCCACCTGCTTAGAAAACCAGTAAATAATTTTGATGGTATTTGACAAAAAATTATTTCAGAAGTTGCTAGATTCCAGCGGGCAGTCTGGAGGCTACATGGCCAGGCCATGCCAAGTCATGAGCATTTACTTGGTCCCCCAGGAACCGAGACACAGAGTTTGAGTTGTCCAGCAAATCAGCAGCAGTGACAAACCCATAAACTGCTGGTACAGCACATGACGTAGGAACAGGGAGGAGATGGATGGAGACTGAAGATGCTATGGCATGAACAAGGGCAGGAAATGCCAGAAGAAAGGACAAAATTGAGTGCTATGGCCGGACAAGCCAAGGCCACAGGAAATCAGTCTTCCTAGATCCGCTGTTCACAAAGTAAATTTACAAATCCATTTCCTAGGCATGTGTTATCCGCCTGCTTTAAGCATCCAGGGATAATACTAAGGTAAATGCCTATTCCATTTTACTGGGTTGCTGAAATGAAAAACAGGGAAACCAAATGCTTGCTGGAAGCAGAATAACATGCTGCAATTTAGCACCAGCATTTACTGCTCTACAGGGCTCCACAGCAGCCAAGCCATGGCAGCACTGAGCATCCACTGCCCATCCAAACACTTGCCAAGATAATAGCAGTCCTCTATTAACCTTTTCTCAGCCTCCACAGCAAGCTTGAAGCTGTGACCCCAGTCAAACTTACCTCCCAAGAAGAGGGAGTCCTCTGGGGCTCAGAACTGTGTGTAAGTCTCTACCATGTTATTCTAACATGGGCTGAAGAACCCTATTGCTCCTGCCTCGGTAATCAACATCATGATGCCCTCCCCACAGAACTGTCTCTCCAGCTCAAGTATCAACTGTCCTTGTCTTCTGTGTCCACTCCTCTCCAAGTTAACTCTATTATCCCAGCAAGTTCTGCCATCCTGCAAATGCTGGCAAAAAGCATTTGTCATGTTGACTCTATTACAAAACAAAAAAGGGACACAAGACCCTAGGAAGGGTTTTGCCCCTTCCGTTCCCCCCACCTCCCCAGATCATCCTGGAAGAGAATGTATAGTTCTGTACACAGAATGCTCTTCTCTGACTCAGCTAAGTTCACTACTCAAATCTCTTTCCTGTCCCAGAAAATGAAGTCCTTCACACAATTACTTTTTTAATAGAGTTTTATGCAAAACCTAGCTCTTTGTGAAGGAGCACCCAGCCATAAATACTGCATGAGGTCTCCAGGTAGTTTAGAATGAAGGTGACCTCTGCTGTGACAAAATTATTCCATTGTACGAAATCCTCAGCAGAAAGTATTCTACTACCTCTGGAAAAAGTTATGCTTCCATGCTTTGAGCACAAATGGAAAACCCTTTAGCTGGAGCAAAAGATCAGGAGGGCAAGCTGGCTGCAAGCACCTTAATAAAGTACATGTTTGCATTCCATTATGCTGCACATCAATAGCTGGACCTTTTCAATAGTGAATACAGTCTTAAATCAAAGCCAAGCGGTCAAAGTACAATTGCTGATCTTTGGCAGATGTGGGTGAGGCAGAGGCACACCTTGTGGTACAACATGACCCACAGCTCTTGCTGTGTGGGGCTTCAAGAACAAAGCTGCCACAGTCTTGTAACATTCATGGCATTTCAGTGTTGTGATTTGCACTAAATCAACAAATTTGTGTGTGCTGCCTTTGACCAGGCGCTAGCAATTTGTAGGGTCTTGAAGAAAGGGGAATTTTAAAATTTGTGCTCCACAGCTTACTGTGGCCACCTCTCAGTCCATCTCAAACACGCATCTGGTTTGAGAAACGCCCCCCTGTGGCAATTTCAAGTTGCTTAGTGTGACAATGCAAGAACAACTTTGGCCTTGGACACAGGGCAAGTACATCGCTAAGACAGAAATCAACAGTGTTAATAACGCCCACCACTACAGACACTCAGCAGACAGTTCCTAGATCCTTTTTAACTTCCCACAGCCATCCCACTTCACTGCACTGAACTTTCCTCTCTCCGGCACCTCTCCAGAAGTACAGCCAGATCAAAACTGCACAGCTCCCTGAAACAGTCTGCAAAACCCAGGATACAACCAGAAAAGCCTTGTCACTGCAAATTGTCAAGTCTGCTGTGATTTAGTGCATCACTTGGAAAGTGAACCTCAAACATACATTCTCATTTCAGGACAACTATGTCAAAGTATATTTTATTGACACTCTTCAAACAGCCTGTTAGAGAGAAGTAACAGTATGTGACAAAAATAAGAAGGAAAAAAAGAAGATAAAAACCTGTAAAGCTGCTAGCTTGCATTCAGTGTTAAAACTTGGAGGTATAAACAGAAGCCTGGAGTAAAAATATGAAGTGTATTTCCAATCCTTCAGTGCAGAAAACCAGCAACAATGGTATTTACTCTACATTAGGAGTGTTCCCATGTTCAATTCCAGATATATGCTTTTCTTCTATATATATTTCTGATAACTTATGTACAAATAAGATGTCCAACATCTGTTCTTTAATACAAATATGTGATCTTCATGACTGAAATATTACAACAGTTTGATCAATAGTATAGAAAAATCATTTTAATATCTTTTTTTTTAATGGCAGCATTTAAAAAACCCCATCCTTGAACCGAAATGACTGTAGAATGACAAGTATTTCTTCACCGTAATAATACACTGCTCATTCAACATGCAAAGTATTATTGCATACATGAGTCACATGAATTACAACTAAGTCTGAAGGAAATGTGCCGTACAGCCCATTCTAGCAAGTGCTAGCTGTAAAGATCATACATATCACAGAAGAAAGCATAAGTACTAGTGTATTTTTAAATAAAACACTACAAACTCAAGTATTGTCCTCGCACTAAAACTTTAAGGCAATTAAGAGCTGGGAAGCTTCAGTTTGGCACAGCTGCATCAAGCTCTCCCCCTTTCCCAGTTACGAGAATTTATTTTTAGAGGGCTGCTGATGAATTGTTGCTATACATTAATACAACTCAGTATGAAGTGACAAGTTAGTAACAAAATATCCCCAGTTTCACCGAGCTGATCAACTTTTAGCAACAGTTTATCCACCAGCTAAGTTTTCCAGCATGGATTTCTGAATTATTATGAGAACAGAGAAAATATTCAATGTCTAGCCTCTCAGTGTAGCTGATTTTATGACTTGAATCTGTTCTTGGGGTATTACACAATTTAAGGGTTCAAAACAGATCTGACAGTCAAATAATATTCAGCTTTATAGAGGATAATTATTTGCAGTAAAAATACTTTGTATAAACATACACACAGTAGATCCAAAGTCAACAGGCATTTCTTTATGGCTTTTTTCACTGAGGTACTGTTGTAACATCCAGCAACAGGACACAAGTGTTCTATGGTATAAACACCACATTCATAAGATGTACCACCAACTCATGACAAGTGGCAACAGACTGCAAATCCTGCTTCACTGCAGGATTATAGGAAAAGAGTCTTCCCTGCTATGTGGAGAGTCTCAGTGCAAGCTACAGAAAGCCTTAAAGGCAACTGGCATCAGTGGGGGAAAGTTAAAATGAAAATCTCACTCCACTTAAAAGGAGAAAAAAATACTCGCGGTGAATTGAAATCTCATTCCTCAAAATTAAGAGCAAACACTATTCCAAGGCAGCAAGGGCATGTAGCACAGCAGCCATACATTAAGACTTGAAATGTGTCATTAAGCTCTTGCATCTGACCTTTGAGTTAAGTGCATGCACAGGCTCACAGCAACCAACCTGTGACCGTGACACCACAGACCAACAGTGGCAAAGGGGAGGGGGCAAGCACATGACTTCTGTTGATCCAAGAGCAGAGAGAAAACCCCTGGTGACCACAGTGTATTCCCCAACTGTCCAGAGCGGATCTGTGAATGCACAGTTGGTTGCTTCTTTCAGTGTTTACTTTATGCAGGGCGGGGGGAATGCAAATCACAGCACTCCATTCCCAGTACTCTTAGCATAAGGGAAAAGAGATGTTCTATTAAGATAGCGTGATTGTTGCCACACGCATTTATCATTCCACCTTTATAGCAGAAATTTTATTTGCTGTTTTTCTTTTTTCAACAGTGGCCATATGGTTACTCCAGCCAAGACTCCCATTTTTATTACACCTAGGCTAAAAATATGTTTCTGCAATAAATATTGTTGGGAGTGAAATGGAAGTTCAAAACATGCTCAGTTAATTACAATTAGTTCTTTCCAATCAAGGTTTTTTAACCCCACAAACCCATTGAACATGTTGCAGATGCTAGAGTTCCTTATATGAAGATACAGCACAACATTTAAAACTCAGTGCTTAGCCACGTACAATCCATACTGTAATCTATATACATGTTACAACATATCCCCACTTAGATCAACAAATTCATCATCCCTCTTGACCAAGTCATCTTCATCTTCCAAGTCTTTCCAGGTGCTAGTGGGTAAAGCTGGTTTGACAGACTGTCTCTGAAGTAAAGCAAATGGAAACAAGGATGACAAACGGGCAGAATTTCTCAGCATGGGAACAGAATGTACATCTCCAGACACAGCCTGACTGTGCTCTTCATCCATTTTCACCTGCAGGCTTTGCACTTCCTCCATCAAGTCCAGAATCTTGGCAGCTGTAGCTATTGTTCCACCTCCGTGAAGCTGGGCCTCAGGAATCCATCGCAGATAACGCTGTGCCCAGACTTTGATTTCGGGGCCATCGATGCGTGGTAACAGAAGACCATGGTAGTCGACAGGTTTGCTATGCCAGCTATCATAAAACTCCCTTAAGCTATTAGGGGGCTCATCTGAAGAATTTATGAACTTGCCAATTCTTTTACCCAGAATGTTTTTAATTAAATGATCTGTTTCCTCCCTGAAAAATCCTCTCTTTGGGGAAGGCTTTGCCTGTGTCAGTGGCAATGAAAGTTGCCGTTGATGCTTTAAGAGGAAAGAAAAGAAAAATACTCAGATAAATATTAATGGGACTTCAGAAAGCAGCTTTAAGAGGAAAAAGTTGTATTCAGAAACTATATGCAAGCAATAGTCAGTTGAACTATATAGCAAAGCAGTGGCTGTGTTTAAACTGTTATTTTTCAATACATCAAATACTTCACAGAGCGTACTTATTGCCAGCTACCTTCCCTACACTAACCAAAAGTAACACTGATAAAGAAATTTTATTTGAAAATGCCAAATCCTTTGCTTACATTCAAGTATTACAAATGTCCATGTTTAGTTTAAGCTAGTTAGAAATCAGAGAGCACTTGAATTTTTATCCAGTGGTTCCTCACTCCATCTCAGATGAATGCTGCAGATCATACTGGCAGTGTCTCACCTGGGAGTGCTTTGTACAGGACAGAATTTAACCAATGAATTACAATTGAAAGAGGCTACTCCAAACAAACATTTTTCCCTGAATTAGTGCTACTTTCCAGTAATGAAGTGGTCTATCCATAATCTTCCATACCCCAGACAGTTTTTTGCTGTTGTTGGTCCCTCTCCCACTCCAAGCGCAGACACACACTCCAGTTACACTCAGACAAAATCAGGGAGGCAACTGCAAACCTGCTATGTATTTCACTTAGGTACTCCATGGAACAACTAAATGAACTCCCTTCAAACATGTCAGTGCAACTCACCTGAATGTTAAATCTCATGACTTACCACTATACTTGCACAGAAGTATGAAGAAAAAGAATCCCTAGCTTCATGGCTATGAATAGTTACTGTAAAACAGTTATTTTCAACTGAGGTGGATGCAAATTTGGTTCTTAAAAAACCCAGGTGGGTGTGAGGTACACATGCATTTTGTCAATTTAAAAAAGTCTGCACCAATACTTTTCACTGTGAGTACATTTGAAATAAGAGGTGTGCAAAATATTTCTAGAATTAAAAGAAAAGTTTAGTTTAGCAGCACGTATCTTACTTTGAATCGTGCAGTCTTCCGTTGACTTTTATCTGGCTTTGGTTTCTCTGCATAAAGAGGGTTGTTCAGAAAAGCCTGGGCCTTGGGGTCAAACTGCACAGACCAGTCCCACACAGTAAGGAATCTGAAAGGACCATCTTGTGTCTTGAGGCTTTCCCCACTCTGCCAAAACAAACAGGTCACATTTAATACTGCTAGAAGGGAATTCTGACCAAGTCAAGGTGAAATTAGGAAACTGGCTTTTCAGAAAAAAGGCCACGGAGTTGCAACAACACTTGTGATTTCTATGTGTTCAAAAACCAAACAACAACAGTGCAATTAGATTTTCAGAGATTAAAATAAGGTTAAAATAATCTCAGGAAAAAAAAGGGTTTTGAAACTTAGGCAGGAGACAGACACTTCGACTCTGCAAACACAGGGGGCGTGTTACGATTCCAAACGACAAAAGTTAACCGCAGTCATGCAGTGCTACTGGTATAGATTTTGTGATCAATGATTTATTTGTATGAAAGACACTTATGTTCACTTTTTCCTTTAGTCTCTGTGCAGCCTTGCAGAGGATACTCCCATTGCTCCCAGCTTCTTAGGCTAGAGAAGAGCATGAACCAAATATAAATCAACATTCAGGAGATGCTGATTTTGGAACACAACAGAATACACTATACAAGAATTTTGTAGGTAACTTATTCTGCAGGACAGCTGGATAGTCCTCGTAAGTTAAGGAGCTCCAATTTCACTGAAGAGTATTAAACATGAAACTACAGCCACACATTACAGGTTATGTATTTCTTCTGTCATCATAAACTTCTAAGTCCTGAACTTGACTCCTTATGGCCAAAATTGCACTTGTTCACCCTTCAAGGCACTTCAATGAGTAAGGAAAAAGGCGCTGGTGGGAATTAGCTTTTTTTGAGTGTTCCTTGTTTGTTGGTTAAATTCATTCTCCAACACACCGTGTCCAGAAAATACCAAACCCTTACCTTATTAGTGTCTCTTTGATGCTGAGAGTTGAAGAAGAAAGTGCTAAAAATAGGCACATAGAGGCTGTCTGACAAGACAGTTAAGTAAGTTTCTGTGAACTCGAATGCTGGAGGATACTGTTGTACCAGCTGCCAAACACAATTTAGCAGGAGCAGAAAAACAGGAGCCTAAGTAAATAAAATATTTCATCAGTTTCAAAAAAAGTTAAAGTTGTTCCACCATGCAGAGTATTTATTTTATAGGATTCAGTGTCTCCAAATACAAATCTTAAGGCAAGAAGCCTGATTAACTACAGAACTGCTGCATATATACTTGGCTGAACTCTGAAAAAGTATTATCTGAGCTACCCTTGGCCAACTGTTGATGGAAGAGATGAGCACTTTCTACTGTGAATTTGAAAGCTGCCACCATGCAGCGTTTTAACGCTGGCAAAGCAAAACTAGTTTACAGCAATTCTTGACCAGAATGAGTCAGTTTACATCTATTATTTCCATTCTGTATAGCAATCTCATCTAGTCCCAAAGCAAGGCAGTATAAAGCTGATCTCTAGATGTGACAGGAATAAGGCAATTAACTTGAGTTATTTCTATGGATGCTACTACTATTTAACACAGTTTTCAAGGGCACAAGATACATGACTTCCAAAAGACTCCAAGACTGGGAAATTTTACATTTGTTCTCTTCAGTAATAAAGCCATTGCTGACCTCTGACCAACAAAAACAGTGTCACTGTACAAACATCAACCCATAAAACAAAACACAAAAGATCCTCAGAGTCTGGAACTTCTGGACTAACAGCTAAATCCCTCCTTGTGCTGAGTAAGCTTGTAAACAGTAAGTAAGGAAAGCAATTAAAAAAATCATACCTCCTCTTTTTCACTTTTGTGTAAGTGGTTACAGCGATCCAAAAAGCCATGTCCTCCAATCACCCACTCCTTCTGAATAAGGCTCTGAAACCCTGACTTTGTTCTGCTGTATGAATCCATCATCACTTGAACCAGACTCGAGATTACACAGCACAGATCAGTAGCACTCTCTTCTACAAGGGAAAGTAGAAACCATACTCTTTACTGAGTCATTCCTCAAACTTTTTTTAAGAAAGCAAAGCATTGCCACATTCACATAAATAAAATCGTATTTCAGGATCAGAGCAGCACAGAAGTTTTTGCAAGTCAGAGAGAAGTTAATCCTTGATTCCAAATATAAGGTTACTTACATGCTTATCCTAGGAAAATACTTTGACAATAAAATCTGCAAGCCCCAACCTTTACCAGGACAACTTGCCTGTGCCCTTCAGTCCCCCACAAAGCACACCCTGCCCCTCAGCCCCTTACCCTTCCTATCCTCCATGCCTCTTTTCACAAGGTGTGAAACTGCCTCCTCGTGCAACATATATTCTTCACCTTTCCAAAAGGTGCCTCCAGAAAACACCTCTTTCCTGTGCTAGATTTCTCAAATGGCAATATAGGGAGAAACCCAACTACATTGCCAATCCAAGAGTCACTTAATGGTTAATG
Source organism: Struthidea cinerea (assembly GCA_013397865.1). NCBI lineage: Eukaryota > Metazoa > Chordata > Aves > Passeriformes > Corcoracidae > Struthidea > Struthidea cinerea. The sequence goes on along the minus strand of VZTI01001644.1, from coordinate 192,972 downwards.
TTAGGTTTGGTTTTCCATGTGATTACTCAGTCTAGAAAAATAAACTGCTCAACATGTTTACAGTAAGCATATTCTTCCATGTATTTTTAATAAAGAGGCTACAGAATATCCAGCATATATCTAGAAAATATAAAGGTTATTTTGCAAAGTTTTCTTATTACTGGTCCTTTGTGTAGATATGGCTCCCCTTCCCCTTAAAGAACAGCAAAGGGTCTAGGAGACCTTAAATAAAATACACTGCGCAACAGGAATGTTACCTCTTCTTTATGCATGACTCTCCCGACAATTTATCAGCAGCTTTCTCATTCGTATCCCATCTTAGCCTGGAACTGTGCTTACCATATTTTTTAACTAGAGGAAGCATTTCCAGGAGTGTGAGAGATTTAGGTGCTTTACTCTTACTAGTATGGTATGAATTTTAGCAAGTCTCTACTGTAATTATAAATTTACAGCTTAAACTACTTCAAAATTAATTTAAAAAAATAAATATATAGGACTATCTTGTTAAATACTTACCTATGAGGAGAACATTTGTATGCTGTATTTCCAGACACTCAGCAACTTCTATTGCTTTCTTCAAGACTCTCCTGTTATGATACAGAAAAAGTTAAGTGAAGTTTCTTACATTAGTTTCCCCTAGACAGGGTTAGAATGCCGTACTTGAAACTTCACTAGTTCTTTCAAACACAAAACCCATGCTCAGTTTGTGTAAATGAAGAACTGTTTAGCTTCAAGAACATTTTATTTGGCCATTAACCATGCATTTTCAGTTGCTATGACACAATACTTTATTTTGGATCAACAGCAGCCATCACACCCTGAAGTGTTAAAATTGCTAAGAACCAGATCTTTATCCTGGAAAGAGTCAACACCACCACATTTATGTTCTAATGTACTACATACTACATTTCTTCCAAAATCTGGTTTTAAGAGGCAGACGGAAGGATGAGCAATCAGCTCTTATAAACACTCAGACAAAATTTATTCAGAGAACATTATTACACAAGGAAGACTGGTAGAATTACAGATCACATAAAGTCAGATGTAACACTGTCGGTTTCTAGATCGAAAACCTTCGATCTAGAAGGTTTACTTCTAATAATAATAAAGTTACTTATTTTTGNGGGTAGAATTACAGATCACATAAAATCAGATGTAACACTGTTGGTTTCTAGATCGAAAACCTTCATAAAGTTAATTATTTTTTGCAAAAGCCTGCACACTAATTAGGATTTTTGCAATAGCTTAGGCCACTAATAGAAGCTGACAGTTTATTTCTTAAGTGTGGAGTTGTCAGATTCTTTGTTCTGTCATCTAGAACATGTGAGAAGGCATTCCTACTAACTGCAAGAGCCAAGAACAGGCTGATCCAGGAACCAACTGGATCCAAGTATGGAAATGACCAGTCTCAAAACAACCTAAGGATAGCAACCTGGCCTGGTTTTTACTTTGAACTACTTGTGATCTTGGTTATGTCAATGAATTTCTCAACATACGGTCTTCACTAGAACCTTCAATAAACACATACATTTAAATTCTGCATTAACGAGTTAATAACTATCAATATTTATTAATTAAGACTAGAAGGGACTAGAGCTGACTGCAGAAGCACCTCATGGTAATTAGCTGATCATAGAATAAACTGACAGACAAAAGAGCTAGCACAAAGTAACACTGAAAACAAAACTCCTCAGCATTCCACTACAACAAGCTTTAAGTTAGCCAACACCATTCCAACACTTACTCTGGACTGCTGAAAGAAGAAAAGAGAACTTAAAGACCAATCAGCACAGGAGGGGGACAAAACTGAGAAGAAATGTCATTTTATCAATCTTTGGTGTGCTGACATCTCAAACACTGCACTTCCTCTCATCCTAAAGGACATCACAGAAGTAGAGAGTACAGAGAAGAATGGCAAAGCCAGTAAGAGAAACAGAATAGTTTCATGCAAGAAACAAATAGGATTTTTGAGTTTGGAAAGAAGGTGACAGTGCAGGACAGAAATTACTGGATCTATAGTTTTAATAGGCTTTCTGGAAGAGTTGTAATTGGAACAATCTGCTACTTCTCACATCCTTTAAAGTGGAAGGCTTAACACAAGTCTGCACTGTTAAAAACACTGCCTCAAGTTGCAGAAATAAGATGGATAAATGGAACCATAAGCCCATCTTAATTTTTTTCCTACTGGCAGTAAAGAATGTAATGCAATTTCAAGAAACTAGCTAGAAAACTCACTACAAATGCATTTACCAACAATTTGAAACACAGAAAGCTGAAGATAGAGCAAACCTGATTATTTCTAGCCAGTTTGTGCTCTCCAGTAATGAAAACCATTTCACGTCAGTTGCCCAGAAGTCTGTACTGTTATCTGCAAAAAGAAGAGAAAAACAAAAAATTGGTTTGTTCACACATACATACATAGTGATAATTAGCAGCCATCCATTGCATTCCCCTTCAGTTATGAACTGGTACAAAACAACCAATACTAAGGAGTCAGCAAATCTCAATCATTATTAAAGCTGACACCTTATAACTAAATAAGGAAGTGAAGTAGTCCTACAAACACCAGCAGAGTTTTATAGCACCACAGCCTCTTAGAAAAAGTATGTTGAAGGTTCATGGCAATCAAACCAGGTAAATAAATCTGTTGACAAAACAGAAAAGGAATAAAAAAGTTTAATCAGAGATGAGGATCTACATAAAGCTTAACATAAAGAGGCTGGATTTTTGAAACTATTTTTGAAAATCATTATCATCGCAGCCAGAAACATCAAGGGGGTTTTAGAAGTAGGTTATAAAAATTCATGGAATGTAAGAGACTACCTGAAAAACGTTTTAAGCAGTTTTTGCTGCAACTAAAAAAAAAGGCATTAAAATACAGAAACAGGGAGGCCAAGCTCAATACCACAAAGTCATTAAACTCTTATGTATTTCACTAGGACTTTTGTAGGTTTTTTTAAATGCCACCTAAGTCTCCATTGCTTTTATTTTTATCAAAGCCAGTCAACAGACATTGGAAAGCTTTCACAAGCTGATACAGTAACTTAAAACCAGAATAGATTATATTTCCTGCATGAGACAAACCTTGAAGCACAAGGCCTACAAACAGTTCTACTAGTGAGAAACCAGATACACACACTTCCCTCCTCCCCCACTCTTTCCATCATATCTTCAGTTCCACATGTTTCTGTGTAACTGCTCACCCCCCCGAGTCTCTTTCCATACTCTTTCAGTGTTCAATTCCAGCATATATACACACACACACTCTCTTCTGTCTCTGCTGCAACTTTCACCTATACCTCAAAAGCATGAGGATATACATGTTTTGTTCCTGTAGCTGTTCTGCCTCCATACCTCTGCCCCTCATCTTGCTCTTTACACATTTAAATTCCTCTCCCAATTTTTTTCACCCTGGCCATAGAAACTAGTTCTCCATAAAAGCATTACAATGCATCTTCAAAACTCTGTTCCATTAGATGGAGTTTTCACCAAATCCTAGCACCCTCACAGTAAAGAATTTCTTCCTAATATCTGATCTAAACCTGCCCATTCTCCCCTGTCCTATAATTTCATGCTCTTGTCTAAAGTTCCTCTCCAGTTCTCTTGTAGCCCCTTCAGACACTGAAAGGTGCTATAAGGACTCCCTGAAGCCTTCTCTTCTGCAGGCTGAACAACCCCACTCTCAGCCTTTCCTCGCAGCAGAGGTGCTCCAGCCCTCCAATCATCCTGGTGGCCTCCTCTGGGCTCTCTCCAGCAGGTCCCTGTCCCTCCTGTGCAGGGACCCCAGAGCTGGATGCAGTGCTCCAGGTGGGTCTCAGCAGAGCAGAGCAGAGGGGCAGAATCCCCTCCCTCCCCTGCTGCCCACGGGGCTCTGGATGCAGCCCAGGACACGTTTGGCTCTCTGGGCTGTGAGTGCACAGGGCCAGGACAAGCTGCCTGTACCATATTAACTCGGCATGTACAGGACAAAAGTAACACTTAATGTGTTCAGACTTTAAGAGATGGTAATAAGGTAGTAAATTTCTGTAATATCTTATTACCTCTGCAAAAGGTTACCTGAACATTTTTCTCAGACTGCAAGTGCATAGTGCTATCCTCAGTGAGGTACAGTCTACTATCAAACCTTATTTAAAAAGCTGCAAGAACAAAACACTTACTGGATTGCAGTTTTAACACATTCCCCTTTCCATGAATATAAGACAATGATACAATTACATCATCGAAATACACAGTATTTCCTGAGACAGGTTAAATGACTTAAATTCAAGCTTTGGCCTTTTTCCTACAGAGGGTGAGGAAACCATACAAAAAGATAAGTAACTATTTTTAGCTCTTAAGATTCACTGTGGATTTGACAGTGTATTCTAGACAAAATCCCCAGTGTGAAACTCCAATATCTCATATTAAAAATGGAGTGGATCTTTTTTCATCTCAGGAGATGAGGTCGAAGTGTTTCATGACAGCAAAATAGTTGGAAAGTCTCAGAAGAAAGAAATCTGAACGCCTAGAGCATACTTTCACATGGCTCCCATTTTATTGCTTTCTAAAGAACAGAATTTAAGCAGCTTCCTGTTTTGAGATATGACTAGTGTGTAACAACACCTAGCACAAAAATTAATTGGCATTTAGTCTGCACTCTTGACAGAGCACAAAGGCTTTTTAAAAGGTTGACCACAGAAGACTGAAAAATCTTCCCCACAAACTTCACTCCAGCTAGTGTGTTCCAACTAACACTTAAGACTCCACTCCCTTTAAAAGTAATTTTCAGATACTGTGACAGCTTGGCAAGCAGTGGTTAAGTCAGAGAACTACAAACCTCCATTCACATCCCAGACATAAGCAGACTCTTCAGTTACGTATTTTAAAAACTGCTTTTAACCACCTTCAAAATCAAGACACCAATCAAGAAAATTACTGCACTCATGAGACATAGCATATCATTGTTATGCTTTGCTTTCAAGTCTGACTTACCTATCAAAAACAGCTGTTTAAATCGTGTGTATGCAGTCTGGATATCTTGCAGAGATGGAAGGCTGCTTGACAAGTCATCCATCTTCAGGAGCTCATAGGGAGGTTTGCTAATTGTCTTATAGATTCTAAATCAAACCATCAAGAGATTAAAGCCTTCTGCTGCACAAGTCAAATTATGCACCAAGTATTATCACCGAAGACAAAATCAATAGGCATGATTTGTGAAAGAGCTGAAATACCAGAAGACAGACACTCTAGAAAGCTAGTGGCTTCCATGCATTTTTAAGTACTGCGTGGAAGCTTGCCTACAGGCTTACAACAAGATTTGAAGCTTTTAATCATTACGCCAATAAAATTATATCTGTGCCTCAGTTATAAATATTACAAGCACTACTTGATTTTTACTACTGTTTCTTTTGTATTTTCTTCACTAGACACAACAAAATCACTTTACTAGGGGGCAGCTAGAGGTGTATCCAGAAAGAAGAGATGGATAGAAACACCCAAACCTCCCAACAGAAGCTTACAATTTCTCTTGACTTTTGCCAACCAGATTCTGATACCTAGCTGCCAGGTCTTCTAATGAAACGCATGAGTAAAGGAAATTATTTGGATTCAAACAAGACAATACACCTTGCACTTCCCTATATATCTACTATTTTTTTTCCTTTGAAGGAGAGGAAAAAATACCAGGCCAGATGATGCTTTGGTTTGGACCCAGCACATCCCCTCTCATTCAGGTTCAAGAGCTCAGATGAACATCAACTTAGTAACTATGTCTGCTGTCACACTGGCCTCTTATTGTCAAGACCTGGGAAAAGTTGCTGGGAAAAGTTGCTCTAGCTCATACTTCAGAAGTGAGGCCTTGTGGGCACTTTTCCAGGCAGGACAGAGTACTTTGCTTCCTGTAGGCTGTAGCACAAAAACCTGCTTTAGGTGAGAACTACAGGGGTCGACATCAGAAACACAGGTTACCAGACCTCCTGGAAGATGCATCAGATCAGAGAGGTGAGGGAAAGCAGTCGCTGGCCAAATACAAATACTTCTTCCAAATGAAGCAGTAAAGAACTTGTTCTGGAAGATCAGGCTCTGAACAGCTTTTTTAAAAAGATAAACTGCTAATTGTAAACATCTGCTCTGTGCCTGAGTTCAGACTATTACTATAATGGCACTTTAACACACCCTGATGGCCATATTTGTAGATGTATTTCAGACTCCAGTGATTAAGCACCAGTACTGCACAGCAAAGAACACCAGCAATACTGCCCCAAGTTCAAATGGCCACAGAGAAGGTATCAAAATATCAGAGGATGCCTTGTTACAGCTTACTGCTAGTTTTATTTTACTTTCACATCATGAGATAGTATTAAAGACAGTTCTAAATCATGTAATCTTCCCCATTTCAGGGTAAAAATATTAGAGAATCTGCAGGAAGGGCCACAGGCCTTTCCTATGCAAGTATAATTAATTTTATAAACAAAAGCAGTTTTAAAAGCCCAGTCAAGCTGTTTTCTGTTAGTTCTGTGTGATTAAAAGGCTCTCCATCTAGGAGGAGCAAGGAGCCAATGTTCAATGCACAGATTATACATGAGTCTGATCTAACAGGTGGCTGATGAGAGAGAAATTCTGTTCAGGACACACAACACGTTAAAAAAAAGCCAAAATTAAAGGGCGAAAAGTAATTTCCGTAACAGTCAGACAGCTGTTCTCCTTCCCTTAAGTTAAACTTGTCATTTTTCAAACTGAACTAATTCAGCTCAGTACCCCCTCTGAAAAAGTGCTGTCTGCCTTCACATCTGAAAGCTGCAGTAGTGAACTGCTTAGGCTCAGACTAAAATTTTAGATCACCTTATCTCAAGTTATTTAAGAACATGAACCTAGCTCTCAGAAGATGACAGAGTCTTAAAAGCTCAGTTTGCAAATCCATGTTTAGAGATGGAATCTAGATTTCTCTTACTTGCAAAACAATTAGGCCCATTAAACCCTACAGGCTTTGCTGCTGCTTTACCTAAATAACACACCACAGTTAGTACAGATTCCTCAGACATATATCTGTATGTATTTCCACAGAAAAAGCCTTCAGTGAAGTTCCAGTCCTGCACAAGTGTCCAATGCCATTAGGTCAAGGGCTTAAACACATTCCACTACAGAAAACTGCTTTCAGACATAGAACTTGTTTCCTGATGTGTGAAAGCTTAAAAGATATAGCATATATGGAAAAAGAGAAGCAAGGTCCATACCAAGCAAAGTGTTGTGGACAGAATAGCTATTACTGACCCATCCAAGAAGGCTTTTTGCATTTGTGAAGTGCTGTCATCTTGTTCTTTGGGAAATGAAGACATTTTGAGGAGAGCAGCACCGTTATGACAAGACCAACACCAAATCTGCAGAAAGACATTTACCAGGTCAGAAAAAATAGTAAATTGTCCTATACAAGGTATCTGCTTATGTGACTGAGTGATTTCAAAATTTCTCTGTGCTTTTGCTGCATTGAATTTTTAGTGTATTTAATAACACCATCAATAGAAGCAAACTCCTACACCTGCACCAAAATTACATGCCTGAGTACACCATGTACCACTTGCAACTTTTTACACAGGCATAGGAAAATATAAAATGTCAGATTATGTCAAAACATTACTTTCTCAACTTCCCTCACAGGTAAAAAAAAAAATTGATCAAAAAGCCTATGACCAAATTATGTTGGAATATATGCCACAGCAAGATACAACTTGTAAGTAATATATCTATATATTATCCATCACTTTCTCCACACAGATGGTAGATTTTTCTTATAGTTCAGCCTTGAGATAAGTCACAATAGACGCACTGATTTTCATAGTTTTTCATTTGACAGTTTTTCATGTGAACTATGCATAAAGAGTAATCTAGGCATATGAAATAAAGTGTTAAACACTCCACAGCTGAATCAGATTGCATGGTCATAGTATTCCTCGTGGCAAATCAGTCCTCAAAGCTTCTAACTTCCCTTTACGCATAGCTTCCTCATTCATACCTACTCCTTGAAGCTCTTGAGATGATCTGTAAACTTGCATTGAAACAGGGAGTAAGAATAATTTTCATCAGGAATACTACACCAACGAAATCAGGAAGTTGAAGTTCTGCTACCAATTTACAGTAACCAAGAGGTGTACCTCAGAAGGATGTAGAAACCTCACAATCATGAAGAGTGGAAAAAATTACTATACTGTCTTTCAACTGCCTTCTCAAACCAATTTAATATGGCCCAGCTATCTTGACACTAGCTTCACAGAAACAGTTTGGAAATAATTAGAAGAGTTCTACAGGGCCTGTGAACAGTGGACAGCTACAGATGTTGTCATCTATTCAGACATTCGTAAGACCTTTAACATGATTACTCACAACATCCTTCTCTCAAACCTGGGGAGATACAGATTTGATGTATGGACTGTTCAGGGATGAGGAACTGGTTAAATGGTCACATCCAGACAGTAGTGGTCAATGTCCCAATGTCCAGATGGAGATCAGTGATGAGTGGTGTCCCTCAGGGGGTCTGTACTAGGACCAGGACTATTTAATACCTTCATCAATGACACTGTCAGTGAGATCAAGTGCACCCTCAGCAAATTTCCAGACAACACCAAGCTGTGAGGTATGTTTGACACACCTGAAGGACAGGATGCCATTCAGAGGGACCTGGACAAGCTCAAGGAGTGGACCCAGGGGAACATCATGAGGTTTAACAAGGCCAAGTGCTGGTGCTGCACCTGGGTCAGGGCAACCCCCGGTATCAGCACAGGCTGGGCATGAACAGACCGAGGGCAGCCCTGGCCAGAAGGACTTGGGGGTGCTGTGGGTGAGAGGCTGGACATGCCCCGGCCATGGCACTCACAGCCCAGAGAGCCAAACGTGTCCTGGGCTGCATCCAGAGCCCCGTGGGCAGCAGGGGAGGGAGGGGATTCTGCCCCTCTGCTCCGCTCTGCTGAGACCCACCTGGAGCACTGCATCCAGCTCTGGGGTCCCTGCACAGCAGGGACAGGGACCTGCTGGAGCCAGTCTAGAGGAGAGACACAAAGATGGTCATACGACTGGAGCACCTGTCTTGTGAGGATATGCTGAAGAATTGGGGTTGCTCAGCCTGGAGAAGGCTTCGGGGAGACCTTTTTGTGGCATTTCATTACTTAAAGCAGGGTTAGAAGAATGATGGGGAAAGACTTTTTAATAGGTCTTGCTGTGATATAACAAGGGGTAATGGTTTGAAACTAAAAGAGGATAGATTTAGAACTACATATGAGGAAGAAAGTTTTTACAAGGAAGGTGCTGGAAAACTGGATGGACCAGGTTACCCAGAAAGGTGGTAGACACCCCAGAAACATTCAAGGCTGGGTTGGACAGGGGTCTGTGCAACCTGATCTAGGAGAAGATGCTTCTTTTCATTCCAGAAGGGGATTAGACTAGATGATATTTAAAGGTCCAAATTATTCTGCAATTCCGTGAATTCAAGATGGAATAAAAAAACCCCAAACACTTCTGGTTTTGTGTAAGAACCAGTGCAATAGGCCTCTAACTCTCTGAGAAAAAGTGAACCAAACTACTTTGACCTTTAGGCAGGACAGTACAGAACTATCTTCTCCACAGACCAATTATTTAAAAGCATGAAATGAACATGGTTTTCCTTGGCAAATTTAATGGTCATACAGCAACTAAGGTAAGACCTCACAAGTGAGGTTACTTTGCTCCTTGTTTCCATCATCTCTGTCTTACTGGTTCTTGAACTACAAGGCAGGAAGCCAAACCCAGCCTGCTACAGGGTGAAAACCAGTATATTTAACTTCATTTTCTGTCGGACTGGTAGAACTAGTTTTTCAGTTGGGCTACCTGACTTTGTAAAAACACTGCATCATCACAGCCACAGCACTTACCAGAACCCAAGCCAGGTAACTGGAGGTGTTCGGCTACACCTTACATGCACCATCTTCACCTCAATATCCAAACAGCGTTTCAAGGCCTACATCTTGCCCCAGCCAGATGGCACTCAGCACAGCCTCGTGAAAAACAGGCTGGTGGACAGACAGGCTAGTAGTGTATGTAGGCTATAGGACATTAGTAAATGGGAACTGCAAACAGTAAATACATATTTGCTGTTATGTGTATGTTATATATATGTTTTGCTACATATTACACTGTTCAGTGAAATACAGAATGTATCAAGCACTTCTCCTTCCAAAATCTGTTTCCCTTCAGTAGATCACCAGGTATACAGGTAAGCTGTTAAAAACAAGTTCTGAAAACACCTGCAATACTAATTGAAAGTCTGCCATCTCAGTAAGAGTCTTACCCTCAGCCATGCACATATACTTACAGGAATGCCTCTGCCTTCGTACTTCAAGATACTCTCTTCAGAAATGCATATGGGAACAACAAAATACAAAGGCAGCCTAAGGTAACAAAGAAGAGCTTCTTGGTCTCAAAAACTGAACAATTTCCAAGCTCCTTTTAATGATGGTGAGTGTTCTAGCTCAAATTTTAATTATATATGCACTCTGCTACAATAATCTTGTGTACTAGATAATTATATTGTCATCAAAGCTGTCCCTGTATTTTCAGCTGAATAAGGTTTTTTCCCCAACCTTGAGGTCTTAACTATTTTCATTGCAACAATCCCCCTGCCTTTGCAAAGGTGCAATTAATTGTAAACCTCTAAGACTGATTGCTAAGACCACCTTGGTTCTCTCATGCTTTGTTGTTTCAAAAGATACCCTTGCAGTATTAAATGACTGGTTCTGTTTCCATGCCTGTTAAGCAGTTCACATCCTAATTCAAGAATATCATTTAATACATCAAGGATTTCCAGCATCAGCCAACACTATTTATGTTCAAGGCCCAGAGAAGCAATACTTTAACTCAGTCTGGGTCTCCCAAGACAGAGTTCTAGAATAAATAGTTAAGACTTTGAAATACTGGTTTCCAAGGTCTATGAAACCTTTCATGATTTGACTATGAAACAACAGTAGAAGTATACAAATCCTTGTATACACCCTAAAGGGCTCACCAATAAATGCTACTCAGCTAAACTGGTGGCCAAGCTCAGCTAAATGTAGCTAACCTTCTCCTAAAGGCAACACAACTTAACTTCCACCAGCACATTTTGCAGATTTACTTTAAACCAGTTACTCTTTCCC
>VZTI01001644.1:165116-181819 GCA_013397865.1 Struthidea cinerea | reverse complement strand
CCCCCCGCCCCCAACTAAAACAGTGGAAAATCTCCAGTGCATGTAACTTGAAATTTTATCAGAGTAAACGTACAGGACTGAGAAAGTGTCATCCTAGAGTATGACAGGAGCGTAAGTCCCAGACCTACATATTTTCTATTCTCCACTCCCAGACATAATCAAAGCTTGATTTGACCAAGGTCCTGAGTAGTTTAAACCTAATGTTGAAGTTAACCCTGCCTGAGCCAGGGGTTGTGCAGGATCACCTCCTGCGGTTACAAACCAAACTATTCCATAAATAAAAATGGAAACCAGATCCTTAAAAAAGTCCTAAACAACTTATAATCCCCAGCATCAAAGGTAGCACTGATTTTCACAAGTCCAAAGTTCACTATCAACAAGGGCAAGCTTACTTCTCAGAGACTCTGTAGCCTTCATTGGTGGTCACTGCTTTGTATTTCACATTCCCTTTGGTCCGCTCCAACTCATCACGCCAGTCCTCGAGTGTCTCAAACATCACAGTTTGGTTTCTCCCATCTGTCAGACATCAGTAATATTAAATCTGGAGACTATCAGGAACTCCAACACAAAAGCATTCCTAAGTAAACCTGTTAGTTGCCATTAAGGTAAGCAAGCAGAACCTCTTGTGTACAGAAAGCCTTGAGTCAAAGATAAAATTCCTTTGTACACCACTGCCTCTGTGTGATCTTTTAACAACAACAATATTCTGTCAAATACTGCTGTGACTAATAACTTCAGGAACAGTTTCTCCTGCAGGACCTAATTAGTTGTTACAGAACTTCCATATATTTGGGGCTGTCCTCACATCCAGCCTAAAATGAAGGATACTGTGCAGCAAATATAATTTTATACTAATGCAGCTGACTGGTATCTAGTTTAAATGCAGAATTAACAATCATACCAAAAACCTTCTACAAAAATTTCAGATACTGCATTTCATTTACGGTTCATTCTTTTACCATGAATAGTTTTGCATTGACTAGAACATCTCAGGCACTCAGTAAGAGCAGAAAATTAATTATAGCAGTTCAGTCTCAATACTTTCAAGTGAGAATCTTCCCTGTAATCCTACTTAGCCAACTCAGAAACAGTTAAGGCAGCAGCTTGATTTAGCCTCAAATCTTGTATAATAACTATATAACTTATGGAGTAATGTCAATTGTTTTAAGCACACATCCTAATTAAGTAACATTCTACAACTTCAGTTAACACTGAAATACCAAACAGAACTATAATTTCCATGGAAGATACAATGGCAACTTGAAACTTTCCACTGTAAGAAGATAAGGTAGATGAAAAATTTACAGCTCAGAACAGAACATTACTGATGAGCTCTTGGAGACAAGATTTTAGAGGTATCAGTCTGTAACAGGCATAAAAAACAATTTCTACAGTCTACTTGGCTTATCCTGTAATAATTTTATGAAGAATGACACCTAGTCACTTACTATTGAAAACAGCTATTAAAATGTGAATGAACTGTGGGACAGCATTTTGATGTTGCTTTACAGAGTAGGCTTCTCCCACATGCGCTCAGTCTCTGCCTGGAAAGGCTTGCAGTCTTTTCACTGTTTGTAGCTGAAACAGAACACCAGTTACAGGTGAAGCCTGCAGGAACTACCTGAGCCAGCAATGTGCCCTTGCAGCAAACAGACAATGCGTTCCTAGGCTGCATTAACAAAGCCACTGTGCACCAGCTGAATAAGGTCACCATTGTTCTCAGCTGGAGGGCTGTGCCCAGTGCTGAGCTCTCCTGTGAAGGCTCCTGGACCAGGCCCAGTGTCATCATTAAAGGGCTCAAAGCACCTGATAGGAGGAGAGAGAGCTGGGATCATTCAAGCTGCAGAAAAGAGGGCTCAGCAGGGGTCAATCTCCCCTGCATGTCTAAACACTGGGGCTGAAGCAGAGGAGAAGAGTACAGAAGATGGATCTAGACTCAGTGACTTGATGAGAGGCAGTTATGCACAAGCTAAACTACTTATTAAATCCCACTTACATGTAACAGTAACACTTTCCACTATGAGGAGGGTCCAACTGACTGTTCAGGAAGGCTGTGGAGTCTCAACACTTGGAGATACTCAAAACCCAACTGGACATGACTAAGCTTGATGCAGTTAACCCTACTCTGAAGAGGGGCATATGGACAGGAATATGACTAGATAACCTCCAGAGGTTTCTTCTAACCTCAGTGATCCTGGAATTCCTTGACATATTTTGGTGTTTGTTTAATACCTTGAGTACATCAAAACCTCCCTCTGTAAAAGGAATAGGTGTTGGTGGTACACTAAGGATCAGGTTCCTAGTTCAAAACAGCACTCCTATTTCAGCTAAAGTCTGAGTTATGGAATGCTAGAAAGTGCACCGACAACTTTTTTATCTTGAATTTTGCAGCTTAATGTATTATTCAGCCAAGTTTGATCAAGTGGGAAGATTATGTAATAAGTTAGATATAAGAGGAAGACAGATGCCTTGCAAACCAATGCTTTTTTTTGCAACTGCTGGAAGGAAGCATATTGCTGGCAAATAAGAGCAAAAAGGGAAACACTTTCTGATATGATGCTACTGCAAATGCAGTAATTTCAGGATTAAGAGCAGGATGTCTGGTTCACAGCAGTAATACAGAAAAACCACACTGATGAAACAAGCAAAGTATCTTCTAGATGAACCACATGAAAAGCATTTGCACATTTTAGTCACAGTATGTTGTCAGTCCAGGGATGCTACTCCTGCTTGGAAAATTTCTGTGCAACTTCCAGAAGGACACAGAAATCAACAGGAGACAATTTAGAGATTTTTAGCAACACGCCTAACAATGTACAACAAAAGAATAATTTTTCTTTTGAGGCTACCTGCCAGCAGGACAGAGCCATAAGCCAAGCACACACTCAACAGACTCCCCAGACTGCTTAAAGAACTAACTACGCAACAAACAGAACAAAAATAGAGAAACATTTACCTGTGTTGTTTGGAGCAGCTGATGCATAAGAGAACAGAAACAAACGTTTAAGCAGCTTAGGAGTCTGGCTATGATGAACTATACCACTGACGATCTAGAAAAGGACCAACAATTAACACCCAAACACACACCAGGACTGTCAGTATAAAAAAAACCTCTTTTTTATTTACCGACCCCTCCATCCAGGTTTTAAACAGAACTGATGGGTTCTATCCCCAACAACTGAAACCTGACTTTTGGGAAGGTTTCTCTGTTGTCTGCTGGACAGTGTACCTACTTTGTGTAAGCAGTATTATATATGCTCAACCTCCAGAATTACTCTTACTTAAATAAAGTTAGTTGTCTTTTAATTTGGAGTTCAGACTAACTTGTCAAAAAACCTGAAGTTATCAGGAAAGTAACACTATATTGAAGTCTAAAATACAATGAAATTACATGTCACAAATAAAACAGCTTTACAGCTTGCCTGAGCTGTAAGCAGCTAATTTCCTGTAGCACCCCCAAGTTCCAGTTTTCTTTAAAGAGCCACTGCACCTATCTCTTAACCGCTGTGCATAATGAAATGTTTAATGAAATCAGTCTTTTACTTTCTGTCTTAGCTGGAAATGATCACAAAAGACTTCCAAGTTTCAGGGATCTCTCAGAATGAATTTCATTCTTCCCTCATCCCCACAACTGAACACCCAACACCAATTTAAAAACAGAAAAGCAAATTAAGTTACTATACTTACTCTTTTCACTTCCTCTTCTTTTGTGTATCTCAGGCAGAAGTTAAATACTCTAAGGTCTTTACAGTAGATAATTAACTTCTCTGGGTATTTTCTCAGCTGTCCTGTTAGAAGTTTCTTCTTCTCATCATAAACTGCAAAATTAAAAATTAAGTAAGTATCAGAAAGGTATATGGTGTACGTTGATAAAGCTGTCCCTGCTTGACTTTCCAGAATTCTCAAGAAACTAGTTCAAGCCCAAGTTTTCTCAAGACAAAACAAGCATCCTACAACACAGGCTGGCAAGCTCTTGTGCTAGAACACTCAACCTTTTCTTTTAAAACCCAGCAAATTACTTTATATAAGGTAAAAGGCAAATTTGCAGCAAACCAGCTGCTCAGTGGTTATATCTCTTCACATTCTGACTGCACAGTAAGTTAAAAGTTTCAAGATATATAAAGAATGATTCAGTAGTTTTACCCAAGGGGAAGTCCCCAGGCACCTGAGACCATTCTAAGTTCCTTAAAAATATTTTTTTAAGCACCATGAAGTTCCCAAGGCAAACCTCTGCTCACTTCTCTTTGAGGATGTACCATTTCACAACTTCAAGTGCTGCCAGCTGGGCCACCGCATATGACACTAAATAACGTCTCATAACCAGCTTCACTGGTCTGCCCCAGTTTACTCCTTCACAAATCCACACCACCATTTATAAACATTCTGAATACTCATAACTAGTCCAAGAACAGGATTCTCAATAAAGCCTTCCCCTACTTAAAACTATCAGCCCCATTCTCATTTATCTTTTTTAGCAATACTGGCACACCTCTAAGCCCTGATGCAAAGCACACTTGACAATATAAAACCTCCTTTTATATCTCTTTAATATGCTGAAGGCATCATGAATCTCATAAAACAAAGTTCCCTTAGACAAACAAAAAGAATTGTTTGAGAATTTGGTACCTGTACTGCTATTGCTTAAATGAAGTGAATACATCCATATCTACAGAAATAGCTGACACATTGGAAGATCCTTGTCTACCAAATTTAGGGACTTTTCACAGTACATTTTCTGCTTTTAACCACTGCATTTTGAAGGAATCATTTTGTCTGTTCCAGCAGATAATTAATCCAATTAATTTAACCAAACAGATTAAAATAATTTGACAAGCTTGACAGATAAGACTGTGTTCTGATAAATTTCTTATCTGTCATTTCATCATTAAATATAACTGCGGCTGCTTTTTCCAAATCTATTGGTTTTCTAAAAAGGATGTACTTGTACAAGGAGCACCAGCACTCGATAAGTCCCCCAAGGGGTAGAAAGCTGACTTACCTCCATATATCTGATCTACACATTGCAGAGTTACGTCATTTTCTCCTACAATCTTATTCTTAAATTGTGGCTCCTAGAAACATGAAAAAAATTTTTTAAATGTCACACTACAGTAATACCTTCTGCCAAGTAAAGGCTTTCCGTACATTGTTTTAATGCCAGCATTACTTTTTATTCTTACAAGCTGTGTAAGGCAGGACACTGAAGAAGAGTTATTAAAATACAGACAGATGCAAGTTACACACACATAGTTTATAAACTGCAAGTATAGCTTTAAGTTTCAGCCATGCTTGAAATGTAGATACAGTTTTTACTTTTCAAATAGCTTCAAAGCATACATTTCTATTGAGAGTCACTTTTCTAACCAGAATCACTGCCGTAAACAGGAAATACAGTAACTTCATGTAATCCAAGCCCTTTTATGACAAGTTTCCTTGCTATGGGAACCTGGCAGGAAATACAAAGCCTCTTAAAAGAGCAAGTATCCCAAGAACATTCCAACATTAAAGTCAGATTTATCACCGGGTAAAATGAAGACACACAGAGAACCCAACCACCTTATCTACCATGTAACCAGACTTGAAGTGATTTGGAGTTCCCTTCACTTCTACCATTCCATGAGTTCAGTTAAAAATTGTATTTGAGTGATGCCCACAACTAAACACTATTATTTTCAATATTATTACCAAAAGGCTGATGTACACTACATCAGCAAATTATATTTTACTGTGAGCAGAGTTAACCTTATTCAAGTTACTTCCAGGTCTGCAGTACTCTGAACGAAGTGGCTAATACTGAACTTTTGTTAAAAGAAATATAGTTGATTTGGCAAGTTATAAACCCAAGGTTCAAAACCAGCAATGGAACAGAAATTAGCATGGTCATTACCAACCTACCACAGATCACTTGAGATTTACGTCAAAAGATTCTGCAGCTTTTTCTTAATTAATTCCAGAAGGTCCAATAACCTGTACTTGGCTGCAGAAGCCTTAGTGTAATGCTTAAACTTTGCGAAATTTTACCCCAAGAAATGTCTGACTACAATCAACGTGTGCCAAATCATATTATTCTCATTGTCCTTCACTGTCAAGATCACCTTGACCTTGGGAGCCACTAGACTCTCCGACTCTCTCAGTCTCATAATCTGAAGGTCGTGAGTTCGATCCTCACACGGGGCACCAATTGACACATTCTGTGCCTTAATTAATGTATCCCTTGATGGGGGAGAGTTTTAGCCTCTTTGCCAGGAATTCAGGAGACGAACGGGAACAGTCTCTGCTTTCAGATAGTTGTTTATTGAGTTTTATCAGAGAAGGAGAGTCACTTAATGTGGCTCAGACATAGCACAGGGCAGAGAATAGAGGAAAAGTCCGCATTAGCAAGATTAGACAGTCTTTTTAAAGGTAAATTATCCAATAAAAACGAAAAATGAAAGATATTTTCACTTTTCCACCAATGTTCAATAAATCACTTTGTCACGTACACAGGAACTGCGGAACTTTTTATCCAATCACTTTAAACTACTTCTACTGCAGACTATGGAGTATTAGAAGGAGGAACAAGAAGCTTGGAGAACAACAACAATCCTCCATTTTGAAGTTTCTTACTTTTTATCTATTTACTATATAAACAAACCCAAAGACCCTACATTTTCACCTTGTGATAATCTTACATAACATTCTATCATCTAGTTCACACCAGTGTAGATTCCAACTCTTCCCAAAGGGTAGGCAACTTTCTCCATGGGCGAAGGTCAAAACCAGTGTTGTCTAGGGGGGTAGAATCCTTCAAAACAGGCAGAGAGATATTCTCTGCATTCTGGATTCCAACACTCTCCTTTCGCTACTATCACCTAAATGGACTAAACTATTTCAATGCTTAAGCTTATCAAAAGCACTATGGCATTACCATTCTCCTCTGACAGCTCAATTTGAGCACCTAAACCAAAGGAAAAACAAGACTGAAATAATTTTTAAGATTTGAGGAGTTTTTAGCTTTTTCAGTGTTTGCAAGCTCAACAGCACTAGGTTTTAAAAATCTTTTCAGTAAACACCTGACTTTGAATGAAATAATTCAGAGCTTTACTGAGCCACACAATTTTTCAGAGCATTTCCGCTGAGTATTAGCTTACTCAGTCTTGTACAGCCTGAAATGATTCTGCAGCTGCAGCCCAAAGTCAAATCAGGCAGATGTTATCCATCATGAGAGCTACATTTGACATTCACACTTCCATAAAGGCTACCAAGACAAAGAGTCAGAAATCAGCTTTAAACAAACTGTTAAGTTTTCAAAACAATGAATTCTTTTAACTTAAGCTTCACCAACTCACAGACTATGAAGAGTTATAAACTATGTCTAATGTAAGTGTCCACACAAACGCTTGCACTGCATTTGCTTAAAATAGTCATTAGAGCTTGAGGAAGGATCAAGCATATGCAGACTGATTTAAGTTAGTCTGCACCCATTAGGAAATTTTATACATTTATGTTCATTCTGCATCTTTATATAAGGGAAGGAGATGATTATTTATTCAGAGCCTGTTTAGTCATAATTAGAAGACTTGTTTTCTTACATTATCATCTGAAGCAGAATCATCATCAAGGAAAGAAATCTTGAAGTTTGTGCACACGAGTTTCCCGTAAGTGCCACGATTTGACCCATCCTCTTGTATATACTTGTACACCGTACTGGCTTCACAAAGCAGCAGTTCACCTGCAGAGAAGAAACACTTGCAACGTTAACTGACATTTACAATTGAATTATTTCAATTGTTATCTCAAACTCAGCAGTAACTTCCTGACAGTTTCTCAGAACTGCATGCCTAAAGATATTTCATCACTGTTAGACAAAACCACCACGAGGCAGCTCCTGGAATCAGCACATTGAGAGTCTTCCAGGTTACTAATGTTATTCCAGAAGGTCTGAACTGCAGATGTTTGGAAGTTCTGTAACCAGAGGTACAAGTTTTATGGCTTACTCCAAATGCAGGAGGAGAGCAATCATTTGAGTGTGTACTCAAAAAAAACCCAAAACCCAGCAAGAGTACTTTATCTAGTCAATAAACAAGTTGAAAATTATTCCAATCTTCCTTACTGTCAAACTCTAAGAATGCTGAAACATTTGAATTAGTTATTTCAGGTTCATCACAGTTATTTTTTCATAGCTTTGACTATTTTACAGGTCCCAGGGCTATTTTAAAGTCTCAAACACAAGTCTGTATAAATAACAGCCAATTAAGTTCTAGTGTGAGCATTCACAGGAACTGAACTTCAAATATAAGAAACTAAAGTTTTAACAGACTCTTGGTCCTTCCTAAAAAGTGTAGGAAACCAAACAGAAGAATACTAGCTTATTGTGAACTTTTACCTGTATTCTGGCTCTCCTTATCTTGGAAAACATCTTTTAAAAAGAAATAATTGTAAATTACAAAAGAAAATCTTAACAGTAAATGAAACATCGGAAGGCCCAAGTAACTCACAGTAGAGGCAAAGCCACTATAAGGTAAGTTTCGTCTAGTTCTCGTCTTCAGTTCCAAACAAACAAAACTCACCCAACTTTAACTTCTAAGAAACAGGGCAAACTCAAGTATAGACAGTTCCCCACATGCAGCTTACGTGAGGACACCGTGCTCTATTAGTTTTAATAGAGTTTCCAACATCCAATGCAGATACAGATGTTAAAAACATTTCAACCTGAATGGGTTGTTAAACCAAACCCTGTATTTTACTACCTGTGACACTCATATCACATGAGTGTTTGCTGCCGACATGGAAATATTTAAGTATTAATGACTAATTTTTATTACCTACATCTAGTAATACACAATGGTTACCTGGTAATAAGTGAGGATTTACTTCCTTTTCTATGGGTTCCTTTATGTGTATTTCCTAAAGAGAGAAAGAGTAATTATTACTTTGCAAAGATCCTTCAACACATGCTGTAAAGAACTACACCCTCTCACTTTAATTCCTCACATCCTGGCAAATTAAAATTAAGGAGAAAAGCCACCTAAACTAAGGGAGTATATGTTTGCAATGTGATCTTTCCACTTAATGTCAGAAGTCTATTTGCTAAATAATTAGTCTCTTGACATTCACAGTGTCAGTTACATGCATTTGTGAACACACAAAAAAATGCACTATTTGTGTCAGTAACAGACAGAAATAAAACATTACCAATACTTTTTAAGTTCTCTCAGCACATCTAAATGGGTAAGCACAAACTTAGTATTACAACACTATCTCCCAGGTCATTCATAAGCTTTTCCATATATGACTTGCTATTTTTGCTAATGTACCCTTCAGTTTTTCAAGTTTCATCCATGACTCCCTGTTTCTGATTTTCTTACATGCATTATTTAAACCAAAGTACAAAAGTTATTTAAACAGCACTAATGTGACTATATGGAGAGGTATTTCAGGATCTTGGAGTTCAGAGGTAAAACCTGGTGACAGGATATCCTTCAGTTTGGACCCAAATTGCACAAAACAAACATATTAAATGCTCAGTGTCACTTATTCTAGCCTTTAGGCACTGACAGTTGGGCTAAAATTTCCAGCCAAAAGACTATTAAACTAGAGGACATGCTACACCCTTCCTGCTCAGCCAGTTCAGAACTTCCTCCTCCAAGTCCAAATCACTTTGCTTGCACTGGAGTCTTTCTAGAAAATCATTAGTTAACTGGAAACCCCCCTGGGGGCACAGCAGTAAGCAAGCTAATTTTAGTTTGTCACCAGCATCCAGAGTCAGATACTGCAATTCAAGGCAAGCAATCAAAAGAAGATATAAGCAATAATAATTTTGCTGGATTAAATACAGAGAAACAAAAGCCCCTGAGAGTACAAAAATAAACAGCCTCTGCCATTCATATAAACACTTGCTCTCCACACTCTGAAGACGTAGAACTAAGTTTGAAGGTTGCACAGCAAAGCTAAAACCACCAGGAAACCACGTCATGAGAACAGCAGAGATGCTCAAGATAGGCTGAAAAGAGAAAAAGGTTACAAAATGAAAGTTACGGAAAGAAATCCGTAACTACAGCTGACAGCTACTAGAGAAAACAAACCCCAGTCTGCTGCCTTTTTCTTCTAAATGTGGATGTTGTAGAAGTACACTTTAATCAAAGTTCAGGCTATTCAGCTAAAAAAGTTAGCTAAAATGTTACTGTGGCTTAAGCTGAATACTTCTGCATTCAGAGGAGAAATATATACACCTTTCCTTCCCCCAGTGTTGTCTCCTCACCACTGGTAGCTCTAAGCTAAGCTTTGGGTTTACAAGTGCCTTTAACAGCTCTGCCTTATACAATCACTCTTTGTGTCCAGCTACATGCAACACTGCTCAGAAAACTGCATGCCAACAATCACTTCCACAGAACAGTAAAGCAGTTATACTAGCCAGGTGCTTTTCCAGTACATTTTACTTTGGGAGATGCCATGAAGAATGTTATAACTACTGTTCCTGCATACACACTGTGCGTACTCATTGCCATGAGTTCCAGTTTATGCTAGTGTTGGCAGATAAGAACTGAGGAAAAAAAATATTTGACCCCAAAGAAGTTCTTACAGCTTACACCCATTTGTTCAAACGCTACAAAGCTTTTAAAACGGGTTTTGAAGGCAAATAATCTTGAACAAGTCGTTTGGGTTTTGGTTACAAGGTAAAATTGGTTATCTTCTGAAAGCAGTCAGAAGTTTAATCAAATTGCATCACAGCAGATTAGAGACCACAAACACTGAAATCACCTTGTAAAATCCAGTTTCATTTTGTTGACAAAAGCCCACAGACACTGAAGTGCTTATTAGAGGCACAATTCCTATAACATTCAATAGATTGCAGGAGTTAAGCCTCCAGAAGAGTTCTATTTGAAAGTCAACATTTAAATTCTTAAAATAAATTCATAAACATATTAAAGGCAGTTTTGATACATATAGGCTAGAGATAGCTAGACTTCAAGCCATGAGTGCTGCTGAAGAACCTATGCTGCTGCACTCATTTTCCTAGGGAGGTTATTAAAATACATCAGATTTCACTACTGTCACATTTTGTATTTACCCTTTTCAGCAAGAAGGTAAAGATCTGTAAGAAAAATTAACTCACCATGAGTCAGTTCAAGTCGTGTAGGAACACACATATGAGTGGATCAGCTGCCATCTCCACTCTGTTTCAACTTTATTTTTATAATGATCTTACCACTAGCTGAAGAGCCTGCTGACTGTTCAATTCATGCTGCTCAACGCCCCTTTAATCAGTCACACGTTCACAGTCACCCACCCACTCCTTTATCCCTGGGTTTGTCTCACTACACGGTGAGGTAATTTGGTTTGTAAAATCAGCTGGGAAGTATGTACTTGTCCTACATTTGGTTTTGTTGTTAGTGCCTATTGTTAGCAGAACTGGCTCATCAACAGGTCAGATGAGCACAGAAACAAAAGAAAGGGAAGCAGCAGAAGTAAGACTGCCTCTTTCTGCAAGCTACTAAGTACATTTGGGCCGCAGGAATCTTCACCCTCCGACCATTTGTTGAAGCCAAGCATTCAAGTACTTTCCATATGTGACCACTGAAAGCCATGCAAACCTCTAGACAGACAGTTCTTCATCTGTAGCTCCCCTGTTCTGACTGCCCCAAGCAGCATTTTGTCATTTCTTACTTAAGATACAACATGGGAAACCCTACTACCAGCCACAGCTAAAAGCAGTCACCCATGGGACACCACGCAAATGAGGAAGATTAACTTTGTTTCTATAATTTCTGAGGCAAAGACCTCAACTTTGCTGAAGGTTTTAGAAACTTCTTTTCTAAGAGATGCTTCTAACCTGTGCACTTACCTTGTGCTACATTCCTTCTTCCAGGTTCTCAAGAAATGGTAGGAAATATGGCAAAACCCTTTAATTATCAATTTTAACAGTACAGAGTACCAAAGCATGCCAAAACTTCAGGCTGCCATGTCACACCAAACTAATTCATAATACATCCTCCTTCTTGCTAACAGAAAACCAACTGTTTTTCTTAAGGAAAGTTCTCGTTTTTTACCCAAATATAAGGAACAACTGCACAGTTTGCAATACCCACGGACTACGCTCAGCTCTCCCCTCAAAAAATTTATTTAAAGGGGTTAAAATATTTTCCCCGAGTCTGTCTGGGGAGACAGGTCTTCCCCAAGTGCTGAAGGCATGAGTGAGGCAACAAAGTTTAGGGCAAAAAGGTCAGGTAGCAGCTACGCCATATTAACAGAGTCCTAGCGGCTGGAGCAGGAAAGGAATCCCAAATGACTCCTGCTCTTTGTCCACAGGGTCACCACAACTGAGAGCAAGTCCTCTCACTCCACTGGGAGGTAAACAGCAGTGCACAGGAAATATGTAAAGAGAGAAAAACATTCACTGCATGCCAAAATCCAGATCTTGATAGAGAATCTGTTTTTTTTTTTTTTTTTTTAATCATTATTGACACACCTACATATATGTGCCTATTGATACTGATTTTGCTCATCACCCCCAGCAGAGACACCATGCACACAGTCTGCTGCTGCACATTGTAAACTCTGAAACCACCTTATCCCACATGCTTCCACTGATCCATAGCTGAACATTTGTGCTAGAGGTAATTATGACAACAAAAAGCAAGACTTTCAGCAAACATACTGAGAAAGCATGTTTGAAGGATTCAAATAATGAAGGAACAAGTTATCACTTCCAGGGTATCAAGGGTACCGGTTGAAACAGCTGACAAAAAAACTGACAGCTTTCCAAGATGACAGCAAATAGCAGTGCCGCAAGAATACAGAGTACTTTAATGTTTTTATATAGTTTTCCACAAATAAGCTCTGCACAGGGAAGCTCTACATCCTGGTGATGTTTGCTCTGAGCATCTGTTTTTTTCATATTTACTTCACTAAAAGACTAAAAGAGGGGTGAGTTTAATCTAAATGTATACTTAAGAAAGTTATCAGTTGTAAAAGTCAAACTGTGTACCGAAATACTTGCAAATTAGTTGTGGTGCTCCAACAAGTGAATACAGTGCTCCTGAGTAAAATAAACTTTTGTGGAACAGCTCCACTGGAATTTCATGCAAAAGAGGAAACACCCGGGCAAAAGCTGAGTAGCTACTTTGCCAGAAACAAACTACATTATATGCCTGGTATTTTCTGAAGGACTCCTTGGTGGTCAAACAAGCCTAATCCCATGTTGTATGCCACACAATCCAGAGCATATACTTAGTACACTTTAATAACATTGCTGAGAATAATCTGTAACTGCTTGTTTTACTTCCTTTCACAACTCCATTATCCAGAAGTCTATTACATCATAGCACATATTTTCCACGTCCGTTTCATCTCTTATCCTTTCCTCTTTCCTTACATTGTCCTGTCCATCTCCTCTGACATCAACGCCTGGCTTCCCCTATGTCAGCCCAGCTGTCCACTTCACTAACTCCTGTTCCTTACTCCACACTTCAACTCCACCACTCCAATTTTGTAGGAGAGAGGTACTTTGTAAAGACTGATCATACAGAACACACAATATTGTACCCAGATTTACAAGCAAGAAGTATTTGTGGTGGTTATGAGCTAACAGCAGAGCAGGATCTGAGAGACAAAGCACACAAGGTATGAAAGTTACCCTTAGCAGTCTGTGGTGTACCCCAGATTTCAGGGACTAGCAGCATGAAGCAGAATGACCTCTTCTATAGTTCAAAGGTTAACACAAGAAATAACATCCCATATTTGAATTAATATGAAGGATTTAGCTTTACAGAACGCATGCAAAAATACCAACTTCAAGCTTGAAGTCAAATTTAAAATCTAATTTTTATGTGAATTAAGGTTTTTAGGAAAAGATGATCTATCTTGTTTGCCCTGTAAATAATTTCAGTTTTCGAAAGAGTTAGAAATCATGAAGTAATTCACTGGTTCTTGTTTCACTGTCTCTTCAGACACACATCCTAAGTCTGCGATCTGAAATGTCAAAACATTGACTTTATACCCCAGTATTCACCCCACTTCCTGCAGGGTAGCCAAGTAAGTCCTGAGGGGAAGCGTGTCATTAATATCAACATCCTACGGTCTCACTCTAAACAGACCATTGATTGAGCTGCAGTTCCATACAGCAGAGCATAACTAAGTTATATTTAGTCAGATGTAAAAACGTTGCTTTTCCAGACATTCTGGGGTCTCACAGCAGAAATTACTTCTGTTCCTTCAATAAACAGCATTTTCTTTTCACTCCTTACTTCCATCTGGTCATATATTAACACAAATAGAGTTCCTGTTTCTTTTCATATTCAAATAAGTGCACACAGCAGCTTAAAGCTGACTTAATTTTATGTTTCAGTATATTGCCTCCTGTGTCCCTCAGGTATATGAAGATGGACTAAACAAGGTGGGGCTAAACCAAACCTCAGCTCTGCCTGTTAATTTCCCTATTCTAGGGCTCCCCTAACCTAGAAGCAGCAGTTTAAGGTCTTAAAATAACTTCCCGAGCAAACCAGGACAAGACCACAGAAGCTGGAGGCTGCAAGCAAGGCACACTACAGTGTGACACTACTCTATTGCTCTGTACTGCATACTGGTTGATTGGAAATCTTGCCCCAGGCTGGAAGTACAAAGAGATTCAAGGCAAGGCTCTGCAAATTCATGGAGAAGTCCACCATTAACTCCAATCGGACACAGCTGAAATCTCAAGCTCATCAGGTCCCGGAACTGCTGCTTCCCACCTGCTGACGGGGCCTGACAGAGGAAGCATCACACCTGTTGCCAAAACTTCTTCTCCAAGCACCTGGAAGTTAAAATGCCTTGATGAAAGTTCCCAGGTGACCAAACTATGTTCCACATAAAAGGAATTAGGAATTTCCACTGTTTTATCAGTCTAGTTCTATTTACAAAACTCAACTACATGAAAGTTAACCTGTACAGGAAACCTGTGTTCAGGAAGTTGTTTTTCTTGGGTGCACACAGTTCTGTGAGAGAGGCTCACTTCTTCTTAAGATATTTAATTAACATGCTTTTTCTAGATACCAAAATAGCCTTACAGGTTTTCATCATATATCTAAAATTTTATTTTTAATCTTCATAAAAGCCACTGAAGTGTTCAGTTTCCTGTGTAATCATTAGGGTAGTTACAGACTGTCAACAGCAGAGTCAAACTTGCTTTACTTGCTAATCACATCAGACCTCAGTTTCACTGTGTCTTTGAAGGTGCAAAAGAGACACCCATTCTATGGCAGAAGTCATGTATGTAACATGAAATTTCTGCTGCAGACTGCATGAAATTCTTAAATTTAAGTGAAATATGGAGAGACTTAAAAGCAGCAAGAATACTTAAAGAGTTAAAGACTGTAATCCTTAATAAGTGAATCAGGACATTTCATAAACAGCCTCATCTTCCAGTGTTAGATACCTTTGTTACTCTTCCTGCAGCCATCAGGATCATATTTGAAGTGTTACATCACTGCCATTAAAATCAAGTTGAAGTACTCTTTATCATTTGGTGTCTTGCTGCACTATGTATACATTTACTTGTACTCTTTCCCACCAGCCATTTTTTCTAGCAAGTTTTAGTCATACACCACACTCATTTAAATGGTGAAATGTTTTCCAGTAAGTCCAACAACTGAAGTGTTACTTTCACAAAATTCAGTTCCTTGTATATTTATACAAGGTACTTTCCAAAGGTGAAAAAGTGACCTCAGACAGGGATATATTTGCTGAGTCCAGAAATATTTGTAGCTATCACTTCCATCTGTTTTCACTTAGAAATACAAGAAAGAGATAAAACTTTTAAAGTAAACTGATGAAACTACAAGGCACCAGGGCTGAACAACATATAAAACCAGTTTTGCTATCACAAACTAAGGACATAAGTTTTAAATACCACAGCTGATTTTGGCCATAACAATCCTGGTTGTTCTTTCAGATATAGTGAGAAATAAAAACAGCAGATTCACCAAGGTCCTATCAGTGACAGACTCTGCACTAACTAACAAGATTGACAAAAATCTCTTCCTTAAGAAGCTCTCAAGAGAATTAACGATTAAGAAGAATCAGTTTGACACATATTACAAAGAACTAGAAGAGGAAAAAAACCCCAACACTTATGGCCCATATTCATGAAATGTTTTTCCTAGAAAACAGCTGTTTACCAGGAAAAAGAATGATGGAATACAGAACAATACTGACCTAATACCATGTGCTAACAAGATGACCTCAGTAAACTGAGCCTAAGGTCACTTTGATCAAACCGTCAACCTAAGTTTCGATAAATAAGTGAAAGGACAACAGGCAGAACAATACGAAAGACACACAGAGAAAGATACACACTGCCAAGAATTCAACATCGAGCTGTTAAGGAAGGATATCCAGGGCTTTCCAGCGGCGGAACTGATAGCAAGGAGCTCACCGAACAGAACGTGAAGTGATGCTGCTCAGGGACAATAAGAACAACAGGTTCGGAAAGTCCCACCTCACGGGCCGAAGAGCCGCAGCCCGACATCTGGCCACCGCTTACAGAAACAACTCCGCTAACCAGCCAGCTCTATTTTTTAAGCTCTTTTCCACGCCGCTCACGCTCGGGGCAGCCCAGGCAGCCTGAGCCCCGCAGTGCCCGCTGGCACCCCTGGCCCGGCCCTGCTCCCACCGCCCCGCGCAGCTCTCCCCGCTCCCCGAGCCCCGGCCGGGTGCCCGCGGCTGCCCTGCCCTGCCCCGCCCGCCCG
>VZTI01001644.1:34219-164988 GCA_013397865.1 Struthidea cinerea | reverse complement strand
CGCCGGCCATTTCTGCGGCACCGCCTCCCCGCCGCGCCCGCCCTCACGGGGCACGGCCCGTGTCAGTCACCGGCCCGCGGCGCTCACGGGCGCGGGGGTGGCCCCGGCTGCCGGGTGTGCCCAGGGCATGCCCCGCAGCGCTCTGCTCTCGGCCTGCGGGCTGCGGCTGGAGCCGGCAGGGTTCCCCCGCTCGCCTTTTTAATTTCGGGATAGCCAGGTACCTTTTTGCGGGGCTGCAGGGACCGCTCGCTCCTGGCCTGTTCCTTGATCCAGCCGTCACTTTCATAGAGTCAAAAGAATCACAGAATGGTTTGGGCTGTAAAGGACCTCTCGTTCCACCCCCCTGCCATGGGCACGGACACCTCCCACCAGTCCAGGTTGCTCAGAGCCCCATCCAGCCTGGCCTTGAGCACTCCCAGGGATGGGGCATCCACAGCTTCTCTGGGCAACCTGTGCCAGTGCCTCACCACCCTCACAGTAAAGAATTTCTTCCTAATATCGCATCTAAACTTTGTTTAACTCATCTATTGCACTGTTTCTTACTCAGCTGCAAAATGCCTGTGTTGTAGATGTGCACGCTTAGAAGACACCGCAGCGTTAAGAAAAATCTAAACAAGGCACTGAGATGCAGAGTTTTACTTATGGCAGGAGAAGTGCAAGAAAAATGACATAAAATGTACTTTCCCTGAAATAATCCTCTAAACCCTCTAAAATCTGACTGCTGATACACACGGAGAAGTCCTCTGCCCCAATGTCTTTTTAATGTGTTACAGCCACAGCCTCCCTGGAATGTCGTCTTTGGACACTGTATAATCAGAGCTGTAAATAAACACCAGGTTTAACTGGTATGTAGGTTACTTTTAAGAGCCTTATTTTTATATGGATACAGAACAATGCAAATACTGTAAACTGCCCGTGGCAATGCAGCAAGACTACCCAGCAATTTGAATGGTGAATGGTAACCCAGGCGACAATTCGTGCACAGAGTAGATTTTATGGAAATATTTTTACAAAAATAAAATATACTTTACAAACTTCAGTAGACCATAGGACGTGAATATCAACAGCTCCTTCAAATATTAATGAAAAGCACTCTTCAAATCATTCCCCCCGCCCCCCCTTTTTTGTTTTAATACTTCACTTTATTCACCTTGTCCCAAACCCAGACCTAGGAAAACTACAGAAGGAAGAAAAAGGGTTACATGGAGTTATGGAGTTATAAGAACACATTTATAAAACTAAAATGGAGTGACTGTTTCAATTCAGAAATAAAACAATTTCCCTGATTTCAAACATACGGAATGAGAAGTCTTTTGGATTTAATCACCTTTTTTCTGGGAAAAAAACCCCCAAAACAACTCAGAGATTAGCTTTCATTATTTTTACAACAAAGGCTATTCTGGTATGGGATCCCACGCTGAAGAGCTCTCATGTTTCACTCCACAGCTGCTTCCTCATCATTCCTTACATTGCAGCTGACCTCAGCTGCATAGGTCAAAAGTACACCCCATGGGATTAAACTGGTGCAAATCCAGGGTGAGGGGAAGTATGGGACACCACCTCTGTGCTCTCTAGTGTATTAAAGTACACAAAAAAAGTGAATAGCACTATAAAAAAAACTTTTGAAGTACCTGAATTTAGAGTGGGGATAACGCGAATACCTCAGCACGCCATGAGGTTTACAGCACACTAAGGCAAAAATCAGTTGCTTACTGACATAGCATTTTTCAAAGAGGAAGGGATGTTTTGACACCAAGCCAGGGTCTTAACTCTGATGGGAAGTGCAAAAGGAGCCTTAATTCCCACATAACACATGGGAATTCATTCCTCATCCTGTCATCAAAAAAAAGCCCTACAGAAAAACCCAAAAAGACCCGAATGTAACTGCTATTCTCCATCAGCAAAATATCCACATGGTGATGAACAGGGAGTGCTTCTTCCTGGAGTTTGCTCTCCAGGCTGCAAAGTATGTGGGGCTGGACCCACACATTACAGAAGGGATTTGAAGCCTTTTTGCTAGAATTTGAGGGCTGGATTTGGATTCCCCCGTAGTCAGCATGTTCATCTTTTTTGGAATGGAGGAAATAAAGCTATCACAAGCAAGTTAACTTACTTCAGAGAAGAACATTAGCATCTGAAAGGGCCAGCTGCAACCCTGACACTGTGCCCAGCAGATTACCAAGCACTGAGGGCTTCCATGTTCTTCCCTTTCCCCTTCCCCGGGAAGGACGATGTATTCTCACTTTCTCTTCTAAAACCTGGATTGCCTGTGGGGAGTACTCGCAAAAGTTGACTTCAGCCCAGCAACCTTATCTCCACAGATTCCTCCTGCAGACAGTGGAAGGAAACAGGCTCCTTCTGAAGGCAATGGGGGCAGCAAATAAATTCCTTATTGAGAAACAGCCTCAAGAGACTGCCCAGTGCTCAGAGCACCTCGGGAAATCAGCTTGGCCAGGCTGAAGTTGGCCCTTCCAAGTGCCCTCCTTCCCCACCTTGTCTTTACACTCCCCCCATAGTCATCTACTGCCTCGCACTTAAGTATTTACATATTTACTTTTTTGTCATTTTAATGTGCCCCCTCTCTTCAGCATTGTCACTCTGTAGTGTTGTTCCAAATTGCCCCATCCCGATGAAGAAATAAGACAGTTCAATGCTGTTCAATCATTTGGGATTGTTCTCTTCACTAATAAAGACTTCTAAAAGAAAATTTCTGCAGCAAATTGAAGTTCCTGGAATGGTGTATTAATAGGATCTGTCTTCCCATGTTTCTTCTAAATGGGAAGTGTTGGTCTGTGCTGCCAACGACTTTCAATCCATTAAAGAAAAAAAGAGCGTATCAAATCCTGTAATTTAATTTTGTTCAATTTTACATGTTTATCAATGACAATCATGCAAATGTAGAAGAGTAAAACTTTTTAAAAGCCAAGTTCTAGTTTGTCTGTAATGGGAGAAGAATATATAGCATTTGACTGTCACCGTTTAATCCTGATACTTTTCTGTTTCTGAAAGTATAATCACAGTATTTACCTTTAAAGCTGTCTGCAGGAGGGAATCTCACAGACCAGCTCTGCTCTTCCCGTAAACAGAGACTGCTTTGTTTAAAAAATGTACATGCTATTTATTGGAATAATTCTTTGGACTGAATTCTCAGCTGTGCCGAGGGTTGGTTGTAACAGCTGATGGAAGGGAGACACAAAGGAGCTGTTTGCAGCCTCTCTATCAGTTTTCTTTCAAGGATCTTCTACTACCAGTTGTATCTCACATTTTCCTTTGTGGCAGTCCTCCTTGTCAACATTTCCTTGGCTATGGGAAGTAAGTAGCCTGGATAAGGCATTATCCTAGGCAGTAGCTGGAGAACAGTTGGTGAAGATCCCTGAACACAGCTCTTTGTGTCACATTTCAGCTTTTCTGAGCTTGGGCCTTAGTAAATCTGGATGCCTTGGGGAGTGCAAAGGGTTTTTGGATATGCAGGGAGTGCAGGTCACTGTGTGTTGTGGGTGTTTTGGTATAGGTTGGAAAGATATAATGAATTTTTAAAGCCATTCATGAGTGTTGAGCAAACTTACATGACTACATCTAATTTCTACTCCCCATTTCCTCTCTTTGAAGAAAATAGGGGGAGTCTTTGCCATGCTGTAGACCTGCAAAGTCACGGGTCTGCATAACTGCCATTCCAGAGTGGTAAATCAGAGGCGGGAATCTGCAGCTGTGCTCCCCTTTGATCTCTCATCATGGCTGGGTCCAGGTCTGGACACTACTTTTAGTAAATGCACCTTCAGTGGTGACACAGGTAAAGATTTTGAAGTAGCAGCTGGAAAGAGGATTTCAAAAAGTTACCATTTGTCAAGGGTCCATGATCTGTCTATTCAGAAATGCTGCCTGGGTGTAGAATTTGTTTTTTCTTTTTTTCACACTTGTCTGGGCATTACCAGAAGAACTGCACTTAGGTGTGCAAACCCGGGTATTTCTATTGTAGCTGTATGGTTACTCTGACATTTCACAGAGCATCACATATGCCCATGTGTAACTCAGAATGGAGGAGCTGTCCCAAAAGTATTGGCTTTACCCTGTGTGTACAGAGATCTGCCATGCGTGCTGGGTCTGATACTCCGTATTTCTACTGTTCAATTAAGTAACCTGGTTTAGGGCTTAGTATTTTAAACAGTAAGAGAACACATTAAAGTGTCTGAAACCAGTATGCAAGAAATACAGAAGACTTAAGATAAAGCTGGAAGTCAGATTACTGGGAACTACCAGGGAAAAAAATCAGGAAAGAGGAATATACTCTGATGTCCTCTGGGTTAGCAAATCAGTCTATAGACAGCCAGCAGCTATCTCTGCTTTATACAGGCTAAGATAACTTTCTGTGAAAAGTCATGAATGTTAGCTTTCTGCCAATTAAGACAATAGTAATAAAAAGAAAAAAAACCCAAAAAACGATGACAACAACAACAACAACAACAAAACAACAAGAAAAAAAAACCATTAAAGGGCTCTTGTGGATGCTGAAAGCTTGGTTGCGGAGAGATTTTCCAGTTTTCTGAAAAAAAAACTGGAAAATGTTTTTCACATGCATGCTGGCCGAAAAACAGTTAGAGGTTTTTGTAACCAACTTCTTTATTGCAGGTGCAAGGTTGTTATGGTATTGTTATGGCACTGACAGGAGAAATATTTTGACATAGGTGTTCTAGGGTTTACCCAATCACTCTGAGAGGTGGGTGGCCAAAGGACCAATAACCTTATGCCATTCAAGCAAACTAAGATATAGAAATGCATCTGTAAATTAATAAATGATTCCATTTCTTCCTGGATCGAGTGTGTGTCGTTTCTTGCCGTCCTCGGTACAACAGCGACAGGCTCTGCTCTAAGATATTACTTCTAATACTGGATTCACACTGACATTTTCATTTGCCAGTACTTTCAGTGTCCTTCAGGAATTAGTTTCCAAACTTGGTTCAGACTGCAGTCTGTCACCTTTGAGGTGAACTCATTTTTGAAGTATACGGTCAGAGATTGTGTAATGCTGTCTTATATGAACTCTTTATGTTTCATTTTTGTAGCAGTGGCCTTTCTCCACTGACTATATTGTGTGTTTCAATTTTTTAAGCAGTTTTCTACCTAATCTCTGGGGAGATTTTGGGTGGATCTCTCTGGGTAAAGGGAAGGCAGATCTACTCTAGCTTTCCTCAGCTGAAATCTGTGGCTCTGATTCCTGTTCCTTCCCATGTCTCAGTCCTGAGACCCTATGTGCCCAGTTCCTCCCTGAAGGTGGTTGAAGAGATGCATTTTTTTTCTTAAGTAAAGCCATCTGGGATGTCCCACATCATGACTCAGTTGGCAAACAGCAGTTCCTTCAGGGGTAGCAATACACAGTGGTGCCATTTTGTGTCCATCCCTTAGTTACTGAATATTTTTGCTCTGCCTGGGCCTTCCAGAGCTAACCTTCCTAACCTTCCTAGCCAGGAAGGTTCATCTGCCATTTGGGCCATGTAGTGCCAAAACAGGCACACAGGCAGGCAAGACCAAATTAACAACTGTGCCATGAAGAGGAGGGCAGAGGCATTAACTGCTGAGAACACGCCCTGGACCAGAGTGTTTCCTATAGTCATAATTACGCAGCTGGGAATTACATGTCTTAAACTTGAGGATGGAAAACAAAATACTGCTGTCAGAGTTGTGAAAACTCAGGAAAAAAAGGCACCTCACATTGAATAGCAAAATCACCTTCTCTTAATAGCTACAAGTGGGAGAAGAGGAAGTGAGTAACTAACAACTCTCCTCACCCAGGAAAGCATGGGTGTCACAGACAAGAATACAAAGGCTAGGGAAGTTCCCCACGTTTTTTTAGCTCTTTTGAAGCAAACACAATTACTCGTTCGTGGGCGCACACAGACTTCTTTGTCGTGTGGTGAACTTTATTTTATTCTCCAAAAGGCTGTGAACAGAAATTACTTCAAACTGGGTATTTCTTATCCTTAGCAGTATACAAAGGGTGAGCCGAACCCCATCTGTATCAGGAAAAAGCCTACACCATGGCTGGATGTGAGGCAAAGTTAAGTCAGGGCTCTCCTCTCACCCTCATTTCCTCTAAACCTGCAGTCCAAAGGGAGGTCCTAAGGATCATGAGCTCGTAGATAACAAGATTGATAAATCTAAATGTGGCCCTCCTGATAACAAAGGATGTGAGTTGACCCTTCTGTCTTGGAATGAACCCGACGAAAGAAAAAAGCAACATTCAGCTCCCAATTTGATGCCAGTACCTAAGCTGCATGGTGGAAAAAATCTGCCAAGGTGTCCTTGACCAGCCCTGACTCTTTCTTCCCAAGTCACTTCCTGGAATGCAATGTGGATGAAAAGTCCTCGGGAAAGATGTCCAGCTATCTGTCACTAGCTAGGAATCTGGTCCATCTAGTTAATAGTTGCTCCTGTGCAGGACTCTTCCTGCTGGGCATGGGGAGAAGCAAAGCGAAGCCAGTGAGAGCCATCCAGTGGCCAAGTTACAGGGTACAGAACAGGTCAGTTCCAGCATCTCCATGGGGAGAAATACTCATTATGAGGCTTACACAGTAACCTCTCCTCTTTGGGAAGGATACATACAGACTTGAAAGCTTTTGCTGGCTGTGTCCTGGCCATTCTGTTCTTTCCTTGAAAGGAACAAGTGAAAGTTGTATCTAGTGCATGACTGCAGTAAAAAATGTGCTTGTTTTACTTTGCCCACCAGGCCCTTGACATACTCTTGGCTTTGATTTCCCAATGCAAAATGCATGTGTGTGTGTCAGTAGTCATGGATGTCAGGTAACGAGAGAAGTCATCCAGCTCGTGCTGTCGTCCCCACCTCCCATACAACTGCTGCAACTAAAAAATCCAGCCCAGATAATCTGAGGAACAGGCACAAACCTACCCCTTCAGGAAAGCTACATGCTCTTTAGCAGAAACTCATGGCAAAACACAAACATGAGTCTAGAGGCTGGCTTTAGCTTCCCTTTACTGTCCCTGACTTCAAAAAGGCCTTTGTCTAAGCAGGGCACACTTTTATTTGGCTAAGACAAATGAGTCTTTGAAGCAGCAAACTTTATAGAAGCAGCAAATCTTGTAAAAGAAATCTTATAAATCCATGTATTCTTCCCTGTTCGCAAATGTTTTTGTTTTACTAGAATATTTTTCTCTGGAATTGCTGTGGTTTTTATCTTCAGGCCCTTGGAAGGTTTCTTCACCAAACTTTCTAGAATTAAAATGCATTCATGCTAGAATTAAAATATTTATGCTTATGTCTATACGGGAATCTGGCATGTCTGAATGTCAGATGGGTATTTGGAAACATTTTTTTTTTTGAGGATTCCAGAAATCATCTGCACTTCCAGAACTCTAGGTTTTTCCAAGGAAATAAGTTATTTTAAATCTATTTTTTTTTCTGATGTGTGGGTGAAATTTGTAGAGAGACTTTACCTCGGTGAGAATATATAAACCAGCAGAGGACTGACAGAATTTTATTGTGTGGACTTTGTCCCAAACCCTTGTGTTTCAGATCTGTGTTCTCTGACTGCATCACTGCTTCTTGGGAAACACTTCAGCCCTGGCTACTCCTGTAACAGGAGCTCTGAACTGGTCCCATAGCTTGTAAATTGGCACATCTTATGCTTTTGGATATTCTGGAGATGTTAGTTAAAGCATCCAGAATCCTGATTTATGATTTACAATTGTCATATGAGGAATGCTTATCCTGAATCTATTACCCCGAAATCACCCTTGGCAGCAGCTGCAAGAAATTTCTTAAGAAATGTATACAAGAAAGCAAAACCACATGCTACCTCCTCACACAAGATTTTTATCTGAAATACCCCTCTCCTCCTGTTCTCAGTGATTTGTCAGATATAGTCTTTTGACACACATTTTATCTTATCATGTATCTTCCTTCATAACCTCTTTCCCAGGTTGCCTTCCTCAGTGGGAATCCTTACCTTGCAGACTTTCTTCTTTGCAGCCCTCAGTGACTCAAAATTGAATCTCTCTTCTTCCTTCTGCTATGCCTACCCTGACTTGCATAATTTCTTTACACCCCTAAAGTATTTACTTCTAATTTATTCTCGAGATGGTCCTGGCTGTGTTTCTAACTACTGCTGTCTTCTAATTCACTAGCAGATTTTATTTGGGGTTTTGCTACCATGACGACTTTAGTGCATCGTTTAAAATTTATTTTAAAATTATTTTAAAATGCATTCTTTGGCAATAGAGAGGAACGCTGTAATAGCTGAAACATCACAGTTTTCCCTTCGTGCTTGTCACAGAAAGGTGAGAATGAACTCTGCGTTTCCAATGGGAGCTGCTGCTGAGGACACAGCGCTCTCTGCTGCTGGGAGCACACAGGGATACTTCAAACACAGCCCTGTGGATTTGCTGCATAAAACCGCACTTCCCTTTTTGGCTGTGGCACATTCATTCAGGATTCCAGGTGTTTGGAGGAGTGTCCTCACACACTCGTTAACACTCTCCATTCACGTGTAAGGGAGCAAGGCATGGTTTCCAGATGTACTTCTGTCTGTGAAGCAGGAGAGATGCATGAAAGGTCCGTATTCCAGTCCCTTCTCTTCAGCTTTTGCTTCACCTTTTCCCAGAGCACACTTGCAGCACATAGCATGTAACATTTTTTAACAGCTCAGATCAACTGGCGTGAACCATTTTGGTCTCGACCTCCTCAATCACCTGCAACTTCTTTTTTCGTCTATGTTTTTGTGGAGTGCTACAGTTGGTGCATGAGTGGCCAATCATGCACTGGTCTTCTCTCTGCTGAAATTGAGCCTTTCTTTTTGATTTCCTACACAATTTTCAGAGCTGATTGTTGTTGACCATTTGATGTAACATTTTTTTCCTTTTAAATTTACCTTTATTTGTAGCTCTCTAATGGCCTCCCCTCGTATTTCTTGAGTTGGATGCATTAAATTAATTATGTTCTTTCTGTTACCATTTTTCTTGGTTTTCTTTTTTCTTTTTTTTTGGAGTGAAATTGGACAAGTTCAAATGCTGGATTCTGTACCTGGAATGGGGTAATGCCAGGCACAGGTATGAAGTGGGAGAGGAGTGGCTGGACAGCTGCAGAGGGAGATGTGGGGCTGGCTGGTGCTGGGCTCAGTGTGGGTCAGCAGTGCCCGGGCAGCCCCGAGGGCAAACCCCATCCCGGAGCACCGAGCACAGCACAGCGGCCCAGAGGGGGATGGTCCCGCTGGGCTCAGCCTTGGGGCGGCCTCAATGTGGGCCCTGCTGGGCCCTGCAGGTGGAGAAGGATGGGAAGATCCTTGAATGTGTCCGGAGGAGAAAACGAAGCTGGTGGGAGGGCTGGAAGGAACTTCCTGTCAGGAGCAGCTGAGGACTTTGGGCTTGTCCGCTTTGGAGAAAGGGAGGCTGAGGGGTGACCCCGCTGCTCTCTGCAGCTTCCTGAGCAGGGGAAGGGCACTGGGAGCTGCTGAGCTCTCCTCCCTGGTATCCAGGGACAGGACATGAGGGAATGGTTCAGAGTCGCACCAGGAGGGCTTTCAACTGGCCATTAGGAGGGATTCCTATACAGAGAGGGTGGTCAAGCACTGGAACGGACTTCCTAGAGAAGCAGTCGATGCCCCAGTCTGTCAGTGTTCAAAGGCATTTGGACAGTGCCCTTAACAACGTGCTTGAACTTGGCCAGCCCTGCAGTGGTCAGGCAGGTGACTGGACAATGACTGCAGGTTCCTTCCAACTGAAAGAGTCTGTTGTATTTTATTCCCTTTCCACTTACAAAACACGCTAAAATAAATTATTGAAGTTATTGGTAGAAACTGGGATGGCATTTAATTATCACAGACACTTTTCCTGTGACAAGCACACTCTGTTGCTGATACGACAATGATTATCCCACCTTCCTGAAGTTGCAGTTTCACATGACTATATTGGCAACATCCCAGATCACTCTGCCTCCAGTTCTTAAATGTACCATGCTTTTCTCTCATGGGTGAAAGTATGAAGTAGTTACCTAAGCATCGACATTCTAAGCCATGCTGAGATATCCACGTGGGACTGGCAGCTGTGGGCCTGCACCTCTGAGAGACCCATCCCCCTCGGAAGGAACACACACCCTAGAAACATGTAAAACATGACAGTGAACTCCTGTATTCAGGCACCTTGATCTCTTCCATGTTGTTCATTAACTTGTTTAACCAGAAAATTACAGGCAAACTTAGATGTGTGCCAGAAGTGAAGTCTGTGATAAGGCTGTCTTACATAGTCTGATCAAATATGCATACTATTGATACAACCACGATGAAGCATGCAGAAAAGGAAAGAAAAGAGGTTGTATAAGGAGCAAGGTTTGTGATTCCTGTGTTCTAAGAAACAAGAGCCTTTTTGTCTCACTTTTAATGTTAAAGTAACCTTTTTACTGTAGAAAAAGCCATTTATTTCCTCTTGGTCAGCTACTCCATTCTGCAGTCTTAGATTTTTAAGTACAGGAAACCTACAAAATCCACAAAGGTTTCTTGATGCCATTCTACGTTTATTTTGATTTAAGGTATCAACCTCTAACGATGCTGATGCAGAATGTATGTGAAAGTATTTAAGCTAGTGGATGACCCTCTACAAACTGATAGGCTTTAAACTACCCTCCAATAAATACTGGTGGCCATGGCTTTGCAGAACAGTTTAAGAAAACACAAATATTGAAGAAGGTGTCTCTAAATGATAACCCTTACCAACACAGCTATGTAAGGACCATGACATGTGGGAAAGTGTGCACTGTGCAGGGTCAAGGTCCCCAGCAAGAGCTGCCAGGCCCTGAAAAAGTGACTTCTATCCTGGTAGCGACTGGACACTTGTTGAGTATTATTAGGGCAGTATTTCTTAAAATGCAAACTGTAAACAATCAGAAAGTTCAATAAACAACAGAGCAAGCTTCTCTCAGACTTTTGTAATGCAAATGAAAAAGTGGAGCAAAATGTCAGAATACAGATTAACAGGTATTTACAGAATGAAGCCTGATTTTTATTTGGGTATAAATCAAAACTACTGCAGTAAGTCTATAGACAACAATCCTTGGATTTTTTTTCTTCCCCTGAAAGACCAGCTATCTGTTTCATTTTTGAAAGTCTGAGAAATACTACACTGAAGGAGAAAAAGATCATCTGAGAAGATCTAGAAAAGAATCTCTCAGGAGAAATTTAATTTGCTAGCCTTTCTGGCTAGAATGCTCTTTGGCTTACAGCTGTCATTAAAAAATCCCCCAAAAATGGAAGGAAAACAGATGTTTTTGTTGAATCTATCACTGTACTTTGTAAAACTAAAATATAAGTGGAAAAAAACCACTGCTGACTGTGTCTACTTCCCCCCATTATTAAGGCTATGCTATTCAAATCTGTTTGGGTAGTCCAAACAAGTCTTAATTGCTTAATAAAGAAATGAATTTGGCATTGTGCGACTACTTAACAGACTAATGACCAGCAGATATTCAACCAGCAACAAGAATGTTAAATAGGCATACATATTGTTGCAGGAATATTTAAAGTTGATTCCAACTGTTGAAAATTTTCTAGGCAGAACAATTTTAAGTACTAAAAGGTCTAAAAGCAGAAGCTGCAAATTAACCCATCATATTCAATAGCTCTGGAAGTTTAACTGTTCATCTAGAATTTCATATAAGGTCAAGAAATCAATGGACTGTGTCTAACAGACTTTAATTTTTAGCAGTGCCATTAGGCAAGAATCCATGTGAAATCACACCGCACACAGACAGGACACACTCATGAACTAGGAAGTCAAGTCAAAGTTCAAAAAAGCTTCAAAAGAGAACAGCTTACATTTTCACAAACTGTTCCTCTAAGGTGAGCACGGAGGGGAATATCCTTCCTGTGTACATTTCTCTTTTGTGTATGAGGACTGCAGTGTTTGTGATTGAGGGATTTGACATACCGCACTGCTAAATAAAAAATGCAAACAGTGCTTATTAGTAAACTGCTAGCATTACCAAAACACAGGTTATTAAAAAGCTTATTTAGTAACGGTTTTGCCTTCCTAAGTGCACAGTGTAGTATTTAAAGTCAAAGCTAGCTCTGTACTTTTGAACACTTTGTTTTTACATTCTTCTTAGATTTGTTAACAAGAGTCAGAAGTTATCCATTAAAATGGGCAGGAACACCGGAAACAAACTGGAAATTCACCCTTCACCACACAGCACAAAAATCATGGTCACAGCTTCATATTTAATGTGGAATCACTTTAAGTATACAGTATTTCAAAAGATCCAGAAACTGGTTAGGAGCTAAAAGCCAGTAGAACAAAAATACAGAAAATCTAAAATACATCTTTGACCTTTTTAATCCTATGTTTTAGGGTCACATTCCTGAATAGAGAAGTTTGCCTTATGAGGAAAGAAACTTTGGTATGGAGTTGAACTAGCTACATGAATAGCACCTGTAGCTTTCAAAATAAATAGTAATGGCTAACTAGACACGATGGCAGCAAGATATCCCCTAGAACAAGCATATGCTTGGAGCTATGCATGAAGGCTGGACAATGAAATGAGTGTAATTTTTAAAAGTAACTTCAAAGCATTTCTGCTTTTCATATTTCTAATTATTTAGAAAGTTTTCATACAGTGAGAAAGCTTTACTTTTATATGCTAACCCCTAATAATCACTTCCTTGAAAATTGCACTCTGATGCTTACAGAACACTATTATTAAGTGTTTTTCTTTTAAGTCTTTAGATTCTCTCTGTTTTTCTAAAATAATGTATTTTTATTCCATAGGCCCACGCTGGTTAGCAGTAGATGCTGGGAACAGAAACATCCCCCCTGCTCCAATAGTTGCTTATTAAAAAGGTCAAAGATAAATTCGACCTTGAAATGGAACAGAAGTTGGTTTTTCTTAATAAATGGTATCAGAAATAACAAATTATCTTTGTCACATGTGATACTCTCCTACAGCCATCAATATAAAGTAGCTACTGGAATGTTAGTCTATGTTAATCTGTGTTTTATGGGTTTGCAACAAAGCATAATACACATTTAACAGAGTAAGTGAAACTTCAGTTTCCAGTGTGTAATGAACTTTAGTCATTTAATAAATTTTATTTGTGTATTCCACTGTAGTGCTGTGACAACAAATCACACCTGTGTACCAGAGCATACATCAACAGTATGATGTAACTTTACTTACACCACTGCTATATTGAGATTTTTGAAAGAGACATAAGCATACACTATGGCCACAGCAAATAATTTTCTGGGTTTTTTTCTTTGATAACTTTCACTTTTTCAGTAATACTTCACTTTTAAAATTTGAATTATTGAAAAAATCACAGAAAGTTTATACAGGAACAGATATAAGGAATAACCTCACAGGCACTGATATGACAAACATTTATTTTAAGGGCTGAGAGGCATTAGTACCACATCGACAAAGTAGACTGAAAAGAATGACTAACTTTGTCTAAATGGAAAATGCCCACTTTTGCTTGTTGAGAAAAGAAATTCAGAAAGTTATTTTTTGGCCTTGCTATGTCACAAAGTCAATCATACAAAGACCTACGCATTTAACCTAAGATAATAGTTTTAAAAGCCCTTCTAAAAAAAAAACCAAAACCATCATGCAAATCTTTGATCAATTATGCAGCGGCTTTAAAACTGTTGCAAGACCATACTGTATATATTAGCTTTTATACTGCTAATGCACAACTAACAGCAAACTCGATTAGATTAACACAAATTTGTCTTAATTACACCGTTATATCACACTAAGGAGACAAATGCCACAAGATTGGCAAAAACATTTAATTCTGAGCACTCAAATGGCA
The DNA here is from genome assembly GCA_013397865.1 of Struthidea cinerea. NCBI lineage: Eukaryota > Metazoa > Chordata > Aves > Passeriformes > Corcoracidae > Struthidea > Struthidea cinerea. The sequence continues at coordinate 151,180 of VZTI01001644.1, read as the reverse complement.
GGACAATTATGTGTTGTAACCCCTTCACATTTAGAAAAAAACATGATCCTGCAGTCTCACTTTACAAAAAAAGAAAAAAAATTCTGTAAAATATTAATTGGGAGGGGAACAGTTTTACTACCTAACACAAAGTAACTCATACAGCTAGTGTCAAAGGCAAACAAAAATACTTCTAAATAAAAAGTCAAAATACACATAGCAACAGAAGCACAAATGCTGCATTAAATACAGTCAAGATAGGAAGACAATGCACTTGTTAATAAAAAAGACAAAAAAGAAGAAAAGATACTAAATTCAGCAACACATTTAAAGAAAATGCAGTGAGGGAAAACTATTTTTTCCTATGACAACAGTTTCCATTTGCAGTCTTTCCATCCATAATTTGTCTGGTACAGTACATCCAATTAAAATATTCAGAATCTCACAGAAGAGCTAGGTTGTTATCTTCCAAATCTAATTCACAAGCTGGTTTTGGATGTTTTAAACAGACATCATTATGAATGAAGTAAAAGCAAGGCAACAAATGGACTTTTCATTACCATCAATCTTAGCAATGATAACAAACATTTTTAAAAGTTATCATAATCTTTTTTGTCCTTCTTTCCCTCTGCTTCAAACCCATCAACCCCATCACTGTCCCTTCTCCTTTTACGATTATTATGGATATTGAAGCGTTGATTCATCTGTGGTAACGGATCCATTCCTAGAACTTTGTGTATCTGACGGAATGCAAGGAGTCTCAGCGCAAACTAGAAAAACAGTAAAAAAAAGTTACTTGGGTTACAAACCAATGTCCATTTTGAGCACTTTGTCAATTAAGGAAGAGCAACAGTGATGTATGATATTACCCTTAGCTCTAACTATCGTGTCTTTCTTTCCCCCAACAAAGTCAACACAATAAAACATGTCTGTCACGTTTGCTGCTTCTGTTAAGTGCAGCATCTTAGCTTAAAAATAATGTACATGTGTTTGAGCTCCTGGGCTTGCACTGAAGCAGCCAAGGCTTGTCACGCGTCACGTTAGGCATTAGGAATCATTAGCAAAAGGATCAAATGAAGAGGTAGTAACCTCTTAAACTGCAAGCATGAATGGTCAGTATTGTCATATGAAACTTACAGAGATGTATTTAGAAAGTATTAAATGTCAAAGTAATTTCCAATCTAGTAACATACTGCTGTAGAGTGAACCTGTTTACAGATATAGATAGATCTAGATATATAGTTATAGATGAGAATGCTACAAATTTTTCAGGATAATACATTTATTTTATTGCAAAAATGAACACTATTATACATCCTCTCTATGACATGTTCAGTGCCTAGCTTAAGGCTGGTAAGATCTGACTACATTCTAAGAAAAGAAAATTCACATCCAATATAAAGCTCCATTAAAAAAAAAAAAAGAACAACAAACCATCCATCAAATTTAATTACTTCACACCTACGTTCCCTTACCTGTGCACTTGAAGTAATATCCTCTCGTTGCTGATCTGTCATTACAGCAAGTGTATCAAAAGGATCTTTTTCACAGGGGTCCAGAAGGCCAGGACCACCTACAATAATCAAGCTAATTAGCAGCACATCTTTACCTTATTTCAAGCAAGATTACAGATTAGCTAAGATTAAGTATACATACAGGGGTCAAATGCAACTTGCCTTTAAGGATGATTCCTGAAGATATACACTCAAAAACTCTTCTCAGTGCATCTCCAGGACTCTGTGGCCCAGTTGCGCTGCTAATTGCTTTTTCCACAAGCAACTCCATAGCCTAGACCAACAAAGGAGGATTCAGGCAAATTAGAAGATGGACTAAGACAGAAAAAAGCTGCTACTATTCCTCAGTAGAGAATTTTGAATCCAGAATTTTGGAGAACATTACACATCACAGAACACTTTCAGCTAAAATGGAAAGAGCCCCCAGTTATTTTTATAAAGATGAATAAAAAGAGAGGTGGTGCAATATTAACACTGAGTACTAATATGGGCAGCTGGTCACTGGTCGTGTTGCTCAGAGCTCAGCGTTGGGCCCAGTCCTGTTATCTTTACTGATGATCTGGATGAGGGGATCAAGAACACCCTCAGTCAGTCTGCACATGGTACGAAGCTGGGTTAGAGTGCTGACCTGCTGGAGGGCAGGAAGGCTCTGCAGAGGGATCTGCACAGGCTGGATCCATGGGCTGAGGCCAATTGTGTGAGGTTCAACAAGGCCAAGTTCCAGGTCCTGCCCTTGGGTCACAATAACCTCCTGCAGCTCCAGGCTGGGAAAGAGCGGCTGCAAAGCTGCTCAGCACTTGGAGGTGCTGGTGAGCAGTGGCTGAACATGAGCTGGAGTGTGCCCAGGTGGCCAAGAAGATCAAAGGCATCCTGGCCTGTGTCAGCAACAGTGTGGCCAGCAGGACCAGGGCAGTGACTGTCCCCCTGTGCTTGGCACTGCTGAGGCCACACCTCCAAATATTTACGGATTCAGTTTTGGGCCCCTCACTACAAGAAAGACACTGAGGTGCTGGAGTGTGTCCAGAGAAGGGCAACACACCTGGGGAAGGGTGTGGAGCACAAGTTCTGTTAGGAACTCCTGAAGGAGCTAGTGGTGTTTATCCTGGAGAAAAGGAGGCTCAGGGGTGACCTTATTGTTCTCCTGAAAGGAGGGCATAGCGAGGTGGGGGTTGGTCTCTTCTCCCATGTAACTGGTGAGAAGACAAGAGGAAATGGCCTCAAGTTGCACCAGGCAAGGTTTAGATTGGATATTAGGAAAAGATTTTTGACTGAAAGGGTTGTAAAGCACTGGAACAGGCTGCCCAGGCAGCTGATGGAGCTACTATTCCTGGAAGTGTTCACAAAACATGTGAATATGGCAATTAAGGACATAGTTTAGTGGTGCTGGGTTAACAATTGGACTTGATCTTCAAGGTCTTTTCCAACCTGAACAATTCAGTGATTCTATAATGGGCTTCTTCCCATCACAAGTTGTTCAATAATTTTGTAGAAATTTATACAGTAGTAGCCTACATACGCAGGTAGACAACCTGTTGAGCCATTTTTTGTGAGTATGAAACATTGTGGGACCCTTGATTCTGTCAGCCACATGAATACAGTACACAGTACACCTAATGAAACAGGATGCTTTAGGATTTTTTTTTTTTCTGCAAGAGTACAGAAACTTAAAACATCAAAAATTTAATGTTCTTAAAATGCTTAATATCCTCACTAGTCCTTCAGTTTAGCAAAACTGAAGATCACAGCAATTTTTCTCCTGGTTATTGACCAACACTAACTCAGCTGTTAAACAAGTGCAAAAAACCCTCTATGATAAACACATTTTCTGAAATGTATGCATTATTTGATGTGAGTTAAAACAGTTTAAATCAATCGCTCTGTTTTAAATACTGGTGCTTTTTCTGTGAATATTTCCATTGTTTACTTCTTAGACACTATTTTTTTCCAGAAGAACCTATAGAAATATTTGTAAAAGTAAAGACTAGCTTCCCCTAGTTTTCTTTCCCAGCCTGTGGATGTTTCACTACTACCTCTTTGGCAATTTTAATTCTCAAGCAATGTGTCTCTCTTGGTGTTTGGTAGGTTCTTTGGAGGCACTTGTTGCTGGGGCCTTGTCCTCCTCGCCACATTTACAGTTGTTCAAATGCTACCTTTTGTTTTTCCTTTCCTGGTGTAAATATTTATTCTGATGTATGAAAGAACTACAGGCAGTGCTGATCACAATCGTTCACTAAGGGTGCCCATTCCTTTCTATTTTAGCTCCAATTAACTGACAGATTTCAATTATCGAGCATGTTATTTCCATGCTCCCACTGCATCAGTCAGGATTTGGCAACAGTAATTTAGTTGTTTTCGAGTAGGAAGCAAAGGGCATCAGTAAAGAAAAAAAAGCAGATCTTGGATTTGCATTTCTTAAAATCTAGTCCTTTTGGATCCTCATACAATACACTGACGTCTATAACTCAATCCTAGGAAAATGTGTATTTTGATGTCCTGTTGTTTATGTGCACAAAAGGCTGGATTTCAAATTTGAACAACGTGTAGGAACCTGACAAAGTTCTTCTAATTTAGTTTTTACTTTAAGGCACATGAAGTGCTACTACTGTGAACATTCAGACTTCATAATATCTTCTATTTTTACAACTACTTATGCTTTTTTTTAAAGAAAGCTCTGTCATCTGGTTTGTAAAAGGTTTCTAGTATAGATGGTAGGAGAAGGTCTGTATCCAGAAAACTGTATCACTCCAATCTATGAAATTCCATCTGAACTGGCAGAAATCATCACTTTCATTTTGTCATTGTTTTTATCAGTAAGACTGTTCCTACAGGCCAAAAGAACAGCTGACTACAGTTCAGTGCTGATCCATGTCACTGAGAATGCATTAGGTACAAGGAGCAAATCAGGAATCACTTTTGGAGAGAAGTGAGATACAGCAAGGTCTGACATACTGCTTCATACCTCTATTCCCTTCTGGATGTGCCTTGGAACAGATAACGTTAGAATTAAGAAATCACATTCCTTATTCTTCAGCCATGTGCCTGCTCTGTGTTGCAACAGTTGTAAGCATACTTTTCTGAAAGTATGCCAGGGTTCATTCTCTAGCAACTCAATATCACAGTGATATAAGAGGGCACTTACTTCTTAGCATCCTTTAAGCTGTATTTGTTTAGTGTACTTTTCATGAAATGCAATACTGAAAATGGCACTAGTTTTTTTCCCTTTAAATATTTAAAAAAGCAGACATTACTGCTCCACTCTTCCTTTCCAGAAGCAATACATATTATTAGAAGTAATTTAATAAAACTGTCTGCAAACTTAGTGGAGTTGTAAAACACTTCTCATTGAAATAAAGTCAACTGCTCAAACTTTTTTGACAATGTTAGTGCTCTTCCAGCCAAAACTGAGAAGGAAGCAGCACAGTGCAACTGGATTTGGTCTGCAAAATACAACAGTCAGAGCTAAGTTTACTTCCACACAAAACATGTTTCAGGTATTTGTTTCAGACTAACTTTGTCCAATCTACAGATCCTACATCTCTTAGTATTTGGAGCACATGTTGCACTCCTGGAGAGATAAGACAGTCAATGCAAAAGGAATGCTCCAAGAAGACCTAACTGCAAGAATTAAGAGAGGTGACCTGATAAAACCCAGAGATGTAAGTGACACTGACTAAAATATGATGATGACAACAACTACAGGCTGTACTTAAGTACTGTGGTATTTCACCTTGAGAAAGGGATATATTAATGATTGTAAGAATTACTGTGATTTTTTCTTTCAAGTTCTTTCTGTTAGCACAGAACTATTTGGGCACAGCCCAAATTTTAAATAATTTTATTTTAAATAAGCTTCAGCAAACTCCAAGCAATTCAGAGTAGGTAGTTAGAAAACAATAGGTTCTTTTGTATAAAGGAAAAAAATGCTAAAACCTATAATAGGAATCTATCCACAAAGAATAAAAAAGAACAAGAAAATTCCTTTTGGAAAAAATAACTTTCAGCTTCAAATGACAAAACCTCAGAAAACCGTATTTTTAAGAGGGAATCTGGAGTATTTGTTGGCAAAAAGCCCTCCAATATTCCCAAAAAAAACCCTGCATTACTTGTTGAAAAAGTCTGAATTTAAAAATTGTATTAATACTTCCCTATAATTTCCTTGTAGTAACATATTTATTAAGAAGACTCATTAAAAAAACACATTACTTACCCAGCTGGGAAAATCAGACCAAGTAGGAACCCGCTGACAGAGGTCACGAAGAATACGTATGATAATCACACAGGACTGCAGACCATTAGCTCTAGCCTTGAGAGCAATACAAAATCAAATTAATTAACCCCTGCACCTACAGCAAACTGGACTTGTTGAAAGACTAAAACACCACTGTTCAATGGAAGCTCAGATACAAGATTGAAACAAATGGTTCTACAACTTTATTCCGTGAGCTGCCATTTACAGCAGTATTTTATACAGGGTTAGTAATTTAAGGTGGTAGAAGTCAAAGTGCACAGGTTATACAAGAATAACATTTCTTGATCCCCTATACACTTTGACCTATGTTCATTTGTAACAATAAATACAGTATCTTTCTATATTAGAAATAAAAAGAATAAAGTAAAGATCTAAGAAATAGGTATAGAGACTGAAAGGTCAAGGGAATCTGTTTGGTTTCTTTATTGCGCCTTTGCCAGAATGCAAAGTCACTAAACCAAACAGTTGCTTCTCACCTTTCATTCCCTACACTTAACGCACTTAAAGAAATAGAAAAAAAAGTCTTAAATCTAAACACAAAGCTTTAAACACATATTCCATTATTTAAAGCAAAGTTACTCTGCAGCCTTATGGAATATATAACAAATATACAACATATGATCACCCCAAGCGAGTCAAGCTTTCAACATCGCCTTGTCAATGACCAGAAAAAAAAAATCACGTCAAATGAGCAATAACTGCATAAAGCAGCTCCTCCATACTCAACCTTCTACAGTTAAATTTAGGGACCAGAGAAATATTAAGTATTATTAGCATGAACAACGCTGAGTGTTTTCACACAGTTAAACATTCATATTGCAACTGAACTAATCTCTCATAAGGCTACAAGAAGAAAGTAAAATGATGTTCCGAACCTGGAACCACTTAGCGTGGCGTAGAGCAGCCAGAGCGTCAAGGCATTTTTGCCTGTCCAAGACGTCCGGTGGGTCTTTCACCATACCCGAGGTTACATCTAAAATGGATTGAATTGGCAAAATGCAGTGAGGAATGGGTGTTTGACCAGGTGAGCAAGACACTTCCTTAAACAGCTTCAATGTCACACATGCCATTTAAAGTTTAAACCCTTGAACGAGAAATGTGAATGTTCAGCAGAAGTCGCTCAATTAGGATTAGGGCATCGACCCAGTATGAAGATCAAGAGCATACTGCACTTCAGCTCTGAAGTTATTTTCAACTGCACTGCTGATTATGCAATGCATAGTACTTCTTTATTTCAGCTAACACTGGAAAAACACATATCCCCTAAAATTAAATACCGAAGGAAGGATGGTTGGACACAGTGCACCAGCACAGAGAACACAAGACAGAAGGAACACAAAAATCCACTTTAACCAAGTAGAAACATTCAAACTTAGTTTCTTTTAAATTTTAATTGTCACGTGTTATTTGGGACCTATTCTTGAAAGAAAAGCTAAGCATAACAAATCTTAAAAGAACTAAATGTTTAGTAATGATGTTATTTTTATCATGCCTTAAACTTGAAATTATTTTGTTTTAAAAACCTGACTAAAGGAATGTGACATGTTATTCAATATTACAGAGTTCCTTGTTTTCTAGTACCTTCTCTCTTACTCGTATAAATAAAATTCCTCAGCCCATAATATGTATGTTCCAGCAACACTTAGGATGCGAGGAAGGATCTGAAAAGGGACTACTTTATACAGACTCAACAAGACAAAGAAAAGCAAGGAATAGTCTAAAAAATAAAGCAAATTGTCTGAAAGATGCAGAAAACATAGCAGACCTTGCCTATTTAAATGTTCAGAAAAGAATTTAATTACCAAGCTGACTGCTTTGCTACCAAAAATGAAGAGACCACAGAAGTGGTTTAATCAATGAAACTGGAACCACTAAACAATGTGAAATGGTATCCTCAGGTTACTTGAAAACTGTTTGGATATAATCAGAGCAGTGATCACCATTAGAAGGTATTTTTTTACTCATTATGGAAGTGGCTATTGTGACTAGTCACAACATATGTTGGTAGCATAACTTGCGATACACCAGACAAGATGAAACAAAAAGCCATCATTCAATGGCACACATTTCACAGGAGCTGGCTGGAACAGTACAGTTTACTCCTCCAAGATCTAAATTTAGGTAAGCCAGGGAATAAAATAAAATAAAAAATAATGAGACTCATGAAACATGCCTGCAACGAGAAGCTGTTAGGAATGTTGCAGAAATTGTGCTCTGAAACCACAAATGTAAAATAGTAGGATTCTTTACAATACCAAGCTAAAAGGCCATGAATTAACATGGTGGTATAACTTTGCAATACAGTAACTAAATTTAATGTTAAGTACTACATTCAGGTTTGAACATTTTGATAGGATAATCCTATTGCTCTGCACAGAGATAAAAATGTGAAGACTTCGTAAGAGCAAAGTTGAGAAGAACATAGGTAACTTCTCACACAGATATTCCAATTTGCAGGCTATATATTAAAGTGGAAAGATGAAAATCTTCACTAACAAGGCAATTACAGAGCAAATGAAAATGTTCAAAGTGATGTTTCTTTTAAAACAAAACCAATTTTAAAAACCCCTCAAAACCCCAAAACAAAACAACGATAAAAATCCCCTCCAAACATATAGAAGAAGGGTGTCAGCTAAAGCTAAGTGACGAAATGAGTACAACCCAGATATATGAGACAAGGAGTACATCTTGAGAAAACCCACCACAGGAAAAACTGGCAAAGTAAGGTTGAGAAATTAAAAAATGAAAATATGTGCTATTGCGCCAATGGCCTTATCAGTCAATTATTTACTTTCTTCTAAACTAATATGTAAATAGGTGACACTGTGCAAACTTTTAGCACAATAATTCATTGAATAATTTGAAACTTCTACCTCTGAAAACCTTCAATTTGTAAAATAATTTTACTGAGAAGAATTGCAATTTAAAGGTACAGAAAAGAATCCTACTTAGTGCTGGAAATGTTGATGTAAAATGGGTTACTAATAGTTATCAGAAGAATACCCTTGGAACTTAAAAAGACTCTGAAAGTCAGAAGTTGCTGAGGCACATACTACACTGAAACAACATTGACGGAAAAAGTGTATCAAGGAACTCCTGTAATATTTATTCTGTGGATTTTTGCATATGTTTCACATTTCAGGATTAACCCCTTAAAGACTATTTAACTAAAATCAGATGCCACCTACCACCCTACTAAACTGAGACAAAACTGAATTAATTTACAGAATACGGGCATGAATTCTTACCCTGTATAACTTATTACTAGCCTAAACATAAGGGGTTAATCTTCAGTTAGACGTGCTGTGTCCACACTACCTCTTTATTACAAGTTAACAGGTATGTCAATTTAGGTAAATTTTATTATATAAAATACATTTTATCCAGTCAACTATTATAAGACTAGTGTGAACACTGCTTCATTCTAGGAGAGAGACAAAGACGAAAAGAAAAAATAAAACAAACACAAAGTAACAGCAGATGCTAGGACTATGCATCCAAACCCCTCCTTTGTAAAGCATGGCAGGTGTGACACTGAGCTTTAGAAAACCTTGGTCAAAAATCCTTCCGATGTCTTGGCAGCAACCCCTGACAGGAATCAAGTCCCTCTGCTAGAAGGCTTTGGACCGGGGCTGTTAGCTAAGGATAAAAAAGACACACGCGCACACACGGATGTGTTTGTAAGTATGTACACTTTGTTTGCTGAAGGAAGACTCCACAGCTGGGTTAGAGCTCTTCGAATGTATCAGATTCGGTCAACTGTCAAACGCACAACACTGTAAGGAACAGTAGCTATGCGGTTAACAATTTCATTTCACTGTTTATTTTTTTAGACTTTTATCATGTAATAATACATCAAACATGATTCTACTCCATGTGCAAGACTCAAGTTGCATCTTTACTCAGACTGGTTCTTCCGGTAAAGCCTTCCTTAACACCTGAACTAGCTCCCCAAGCGGGACAGGGAAAATGAAAACTTTAAACCAGTGTAAGACACAGAGCATGAGAAGCTGCAGGAAGGAAAACACAAACACATACTGTTACTCTGCAGCAAATAAGCAGCAGTCTTCGGAATAAGGAACTTCTTTGCTGCAATAATTGGCAATTCAGTCTTCTATTTGCTCCGGTTTCAAAAGTGAACTTTTCTGCACATCCATTTTATACTGCTCAGTGTCTTGAAGAGAAATCTAATGACTTTGTTTGCCTAGAGGCAGTACTGCATTCAGCAGTGAATAAACTCACAAAGATAATTTAACTCAAGTGTGGGTCAGACAAAAATACAGATTTGTTTCCTTTTGGTGGCATAACTTAGGGGACTGACGGTAGTAATTTGAAATTTGTTTTTAGTCCACATCATAGAATGTTGGGCCAGAAACCACTTAGTTGAAATGGAGTATTGTAGCAAGAATCAATACTGCACTTTCGCACAGCAGATCAAGAAATAAACATAGTATTTAAAGTTAATTTAATTGAATGGTTAGTCTAATTTAATAATAAAATGCATTCTTTATAAAGTTAAATAATATGGAAAGTTGGATTCAGCCCAGAGTCATGTTGCACTCAGATTGTCAAAAACGAAGTAAAGTTGGTTGGGTGTGACAGTACACATACAAAGCCTTTATAGCTAGGAATAATATGCACAGCTTAAAAATCATGTACAAAACACTCTAAGACTCTTTGGAAGTCATCCAAACCACAGAATGCATCTTGAAATTTTTCTGATTATGTAGGATGACTTTGTTAACATAGCTTGCTTATAAATGCACTAGTCACAGCTACAGGATACTTACTAATGTAATATAAAAACCTCAAGTATTTTAGAGGACACGTAATGATGAGATGAAATATAAAAAAACCTCCGTGGCTTATTTAAATACGTATATACACAAGCACATGTATACATACACACATACAATTTCTTTCAACCTGCATATGAGAAGTGTTAAAACAGCCTCAGATTTCCTATTTGTAGGTTCACTGTCAAACACCAGAACCCTGTTTGCTATGATCTCTTTCAACTATGAAAATACAGGATTAAAAGGAAACAAAAGTTAATTTTATCTGACCCGTAAATACAAAGAACCAATGTACTGCAGACATTAATCATGCTTGTTGGCTTAAAAGCTTTTGGAGCTTTCAAAGTGTTACAGAACAGACCCTAAAGCAACACTGCTGGCACCAGAGAAACTGTGGACTTCAGAAACATAAATTGATTCCCAAGCTCCACCTTCTGCTTCAGCTCAATGACAAAGCCATTTCTTATTGTACTAGTTGGGTTTGCCAGTTGGATAGAAGACTGATTGTAATACCAGGAGCCTAAATATACTCAAGAAGCACTCCAGACCAAAAAACAACCTCAGAGAGCTGGAAAAAATCACATCATCTTTTAAAGTTAGAAGCACTGTTACTGTCAAAAGTACTGTAAAAGTGCATTTTAAGTGGCACTATTCAGAATGTCTAAGTGATGGTAATACTGACCCAGTTCAAACCCAAAAACCTGTGATTTGATTTTCTAATTCCATACAATCTTTCTCTTAAGGCAAGACTGCTCTAGAAAGCCAGTTTATAGCCACTTGCTATAAAATACTTAGTTTTCCACATAATTTTAACAGAGGGGGAAAAAAGTCAAGCTTGTACCTTTTCCAGAAAGCTGAGGTTGGACATAAAGTCAGAAATTTTAAAAATTAAATAAAAGCATCATATACACATTTATTTTAACCAACTGTTCTCTCCCGAGACTGGTTGTTGAAAAACAAGGTTTCGATCAAATACATGTGCCAGCATGTTGCCTTCCAGGACCTTAATGCCATCTTAAGCAGAATAGATAAACATAGAAAAAAAGGTGAGAAAGAAGTAACATCTTTAACAACTTCCCAACCTCCATCCCTCATGTTCTCTTCCCGAATGACTGGAGATGTCAGTGTGATTGTAACTTGCATTTTGGGTTCCACACACGAATTTAAAATTATTGCTGCTTCTGGGACTGCACACTTGATATCGTATTTCTCTGGACTTATTACCTAAATATTGAGAAACAGAAATTTCTATTAGCATGTGGCTAATAAAAGTATGAGGAAGAAAAAGGATTCCAACATAGTCATTTTTTAACAGAAAGACAGAAACACAATTATATGAAACAGATACCTGTGTAGTCATAGAAACCACACTACACACTATGAAGATATAAATATATGTGGACTTTCATATTGTTCCCAAATTATTAATGAAAATGCATAACCAAGAAGTCAGAAGAAAAAAAACTGCCCAGAAAGGAAATTAGTATACAATTACATAACGAGTATCTTGATGGTGTTTGAGATAAAGAAAAGCCTCAGTGCCAACTAAAGTATCAGCAGGGTGTTTCTCACTGGAACATAGAGGCCTTTACAAAGCAAAGATGCAGGGGTTATTTTTCAAGCTCACAGTTACAGATGGGTATTGCTAGGTACATCCTGTGCTTGGGTATCACAACATGCTAAGAACAAAGGGCAAGATAAGCACCAGGAAAAAAAAAATGCAGGAGTAACTAACAAAGTGGTTATTTTGAATTGCTTTTTGCAACTTTATTTAATAATTCTAAATAGCCCCAAAAGGAAGCTGTAGGCACCTCTGTGACCTTCTTCCACATACATGGACAAGTGAACATTCCCACAAAGACATACCAAGATATCAATTTTTTTAAATTTACTTCTGGTCTGTTACTTCAAACAAGAGCAAACTTGAGATTATTTTCTAATTAATCTGATCCTGCTAAATCTTCTACCATGCCAGTGATTCTGTCAAGCATTTTACTAGATTGCACTGAAATACTAATGCTGTGACAAGCACTCTATAGTGACAGGCTTTGTTCAGCAGAGAGCAGAGGTTTTATACTTTCTTGTGGAAATACTGCGAAGGGCTTATATTAATTTCACTGAATGGTCTAAGACTGCATGTTTGCTTTTCTAAAGGTTCAAATTATAAAAAATCCCACACAAGACTTAGCTAACTAATTGTGAACTATAAAGCACTGACACACATGAATAGGAGACAAGATGTAAGTACAAAAGACTGGCATTAATGGAGAGCTTTGACCTTGAGGCAGCAGGCGTGCTGTAACACTGCACAATTACCTCTATTGCAACTGGTAACTGATTAATGGCCTTCCTTGTGCTCATTTCTATTTCCCACATAAATGAAATCTATTAAATGGTGACTGATTCTACACTGCTAGAGCACACACTTGTATGGACACAATATAGAGAAAGCAGAACATGCAGCAGTCTCTGAATTCAGATGAAATCACTCAGAAAATGGAAAGAAACTGAACCTGAGCTATGTCATGTAGCAGCACAGTGAGCCCTACAGACATTTAACTTGAGGACAGATTTTTACAGTACTCTTACAAAAATTCAAATCCAAAAATCTAAATTCTACTTACTGCAAGTTGCTTAGGGAGACTTTCAGCAATACGACTGAGTAGCGTCTTGGAGGGCTTCTCGGCACACAACAAAACAAGATTGACATTTCGGTCTCCACGGAGTAGCAAACCTTTAGCCAAAACGCCCACCCGTAAAACGCCTTTCAAAGCTCTGTGAATTATAGTTAAAAGTTGCATTTAAAATAATAATGTAAAAATAATAACAATAATCCTGAAGATAGAAAAGTGAAATAAAATAGTATTCCCCACACTTCTGAGACTTCAAAGTAGTGTATAAAACCGCAAAGAGATGAGATCCTGGAAGCACTGACAACAGGGGAAAGAAAAACAATAAAATTCTTAAAAAGTAATAAAGAAAAATACCTGTCTTTACTGCCATCCTTTTTGTCATCTCCCTCTTTGTTCTTGCTTTTTTCATGATCAGTCATGCTGTCAGAAACCAGTTTCAAAGCACGTTCAGTAATAGAAACAATTTTTTGGACTGCCTGAAGTTCCTCCTCAGTCGGATATATAGCAGCATGCTTGGTCATCACATAGCGGTCATCAGAGGAGTCAGGGCGGCGCAGAGGCTGAACAGACAAGAAAGTGTATTTCTGAAACTTGGGTGCACTTCCAAGTTCACAAATGAGACAAAATGATGAAAACCCAAACATGTGGATAAAGAACAGAATATTCAAACCTCACATCACTGAAATGTAACAAAACATGAAATCTCCTCAACAGCCTACACAGGTCACAATCAATCATGTCTGAAAAGACATGATATGTATCAAAATTAAACAAAAGCCAAATCCCACGATCAGAGATACCTCCCTAACATTAAGATCTCTTGCCTTTCTTTCTGTCAACTGGGAAATACTTGCATATTGCTGCAAAATAAAGCGTCCATGATTGCTTTCATAGAATCACAAGATGGGACCTCACAAGGTCATCTAGTCCAATCTCCTGTGCAAAACATGGTCAGCTGTAAGACCACATCATGTTGCTCAGGGCTTTAGCCTGTTGGTTTTTGAAAACCTTGAAAGATGGAGGTTGCACAACAGCTGTATAAAAAAAGATTATTTACTGTATTCAGTCTCAATCTCCTTTGTCTTGGCTTAAACTGGGTGTATCTCACCCTCTCAGGACTGTAAAAAGCCTGGCTCCATATCCTTTATAATGCACAGCTATTAGAAGGCTATTACATCCCACTGAAGCTCTCTCTTCTCCAGGCTGAACAAGCCCAGATGCCTGACTCTCCTCACAGGGCTCGTGTTCCAGTGATGCCATGATGAGTTTTTGCCTTTTCCTTTTACACACCTTTTATGTATTCTCAGTATCCTTAGCACACATACTTGTAATCCTTTAAGCCTGATATCTTAGCATAGTCCTGGTATTCTGCTAGGCCAGAAGACCCCACATCCTAAAGGGCTCACAGCTGGAGGCCAGAAAGCCTTACGCTATCCTGAAAAACCAAGGCCCTCTCTAGAACGTATTCTGTAAACTGAGATTAGGCCCATCTGGGGGGGACACTTTGGAACAGGAAGATGTCCAGCCATTCATTTAAGCCTCTCATCGGGGAATCTTTGTCAGATATGCTAATTTGCAAGGTCTATAAAATTGTATACACAATATACCGGGTGTGTGCATTTCAGCCTATTCCACCGTGACAAACTGTTGCACCATAAAGATCCATATTGAATACCGAAGTAAAAACCCTTTTATCCCTTAACTGTGTCTGACTCTTAATTCTAGAACTAGGGATAAGGCATCACCAGACCCCTGACCATCCTGGTCGCCCTACACTGAGCCTATTATGGTTTATGTATCTTCTACTCGAAATCCCAAAATTAAATGTAGTATTGCAGTTAGGGTCTAATGAAAGCTGATCACTTCCCTTCATCTATTAGTTATGCTCCTGTGACTAAAGCCCAGGTTGCTGCTGGCCCTGCTGCCAGGGAATGCTGCTGACTCATGCCCAGACTGCTGTTTGCCAAGGACCCCCAGATCCCTTTCAGCAGGGCTGCAACCCAGACTCTATCAATCCAAGGGGTTATTCCTTCCTGAATTCAGCATTAGGCATTTGTTCTTGCAGAATTCCATAATGTTCCATTCCTACAGCCTGCCTAGGTCCCTCTGGATGGTGGCCTTGCCCTCAAAGATATCAGCTATTCTCCCCACCCAAGATGATTCAGGTTCATGCCAGTTGCAAACCTCAGGAGTGTACACTCACTCCATCACCTTTCAGATCACTGATAAGGTGCTTATCAGACTAATCCCAGGATCAATCCATGTGGTACTGCACTCCACACAGGTGGAGTATGATGCACCACTAAGCATTATTCTCCAAGACTGATGATCCAGCCACTTTTTATCCACACATTTGTCCACAATTAGGTAAAAAATGTTGTATAATGCAATCAAATAAAATAAAAGGTACAAAAATACAGTATGACTTGTATTTCAGAAGAAGCAGTATTTGAAGCATCCTCTTGTCATTTCACTGGACTTATTTTGGAAGACTAGTCCACCTACACCATTTCATTACCATATAATTTCTTCTTCACTTTTCCAAATCCTTTATTAAGAAACACTGGAGACAAGTGAAGTAGCACTGAATAATTTATAATTCTTAACTGTGCCTGCTGGTAAGAATGGTTTAATTTTTTGCTCAAGTTAAGAAACTCACAGCTGGTCCTTGGGGTTGAGGAGGCATTCCAGGTCTAACTCCCAGCAGGCCTAGAGGTCCTGGAGGGCCATGAGGATATCCTCCATCTGGTATTCTGCGACGGTCATCCCAGTGGTGTTGCTCTTCCTCCATTCTCCTCCAGTACATGTCCTCTTCATATCGCCTGAAGTGCATCAATCAAAGTGTTCTCTTCATACAGCAGTTAATATTTGCCACTGCTCTAGAGAGATTCTTCTCTATCCTCAACAACTTTTAGAAGTCATAAGCAAATACCAATGAACAGAGGGTAACTAACATGAATTATTATTGTAAAAGTAGGTCTGGATTTATAGCGAAGTAATTCTACTAACTCTGCATTCCTCAGAAGGATTGAAAAGTAATAAGCAAAAACTGCAGAGAGAGAATGACAATTTAAAACAAGACAGTACAGAGTTCCCTAAAGTATTTAAAGTAAGTAACTATAGAGTTTAGTTTCAGACAATCTGACAGCAGCTTTGTCACATTCGTTCATGAAACAGAATGCATTACCTCATTTCCATCCTCCAGCGTTCCTCCTCTTCTCGCCTTCTCCAGTATTCTTCTTTCTGCATCTGTTTCCTCATCTTCTCTTCTTGAATTTTTCTTGCTCGAATACTGGGCTTTACTTCTACTTGTAAATCTGGGTTTACTTTTTTCTAGATAGGAAAAATAATGAATTAAATGCTACTTTCCTGTCCTCCTCTCAAGGTTACAGAGCTGCTCTGACATATTTAACATACACTACTCATCTACAAGAAAATCAAGGGGAGTAAAATGCAGTTTTAGAACTGCACAAATGCACTTATCATTAAAAAATCTGCAACACAAAGAGCGTGTGTTTCTTATCCCACCAAAACCACTGAGCAGTACTATTTTATTCTCTTTAAACTCCGTGGTAGGCAACATAAAGAACCTGTTGTCGCTTGCATAAGTTGTACTACAAGCAACATTCAAATCATTTTAAAAAAACCCAACCAAAGTAACAGTTTCACAGTTTGCATTACTCTTTAAGGACTATATTGCCTAAGAAATGTATTTCTCTTTTTTTATATGCTATTTACACAGAATGTCTACTTTTGTCTAGCCTTTAAACCTAAGAACAGGCAACCAGTCAGCTGACATCTGGTCGATTTTCAGAGTGAAGCATTAGCATTTCTACCTTGTACTGAAGTCTGTGCCGCCGCCCTTTCAAGTGCATCTCCTTGGCATTAGGATCATTAAAACTGCATTCGCAGAGTTTACAGTGAAAGCGGATCACCTTTCCTTCATCGTTCCTTACCTGAAAAATAAAGTTATAACATATTTGGCCTTTTTTTTTTTTTAAATAAAGGGGATATAAAATTTAATTATCCATTAATCTAATTCTCCAGTGACACTTGATAATGTCTACCTGTCTCAAAACAAGTTAAGAAGTTCACACAATAACTGAAAGAAGGCAAAGTAGAAAAGTAGAACCTTCAATTCTGACAGACACACCACTGTGCTTGGTAACGAGCAAGGAACAAAGTCCTTCCATTTCAAAGAGTGCACAGCTATAAAGTCAAACCCGAACATACTGAGGTAATAAATTATAAACCTGTATATCATGCAAAATTTACATCAGACTTGATCCACCTGTCTCATACTAGCCACATGAAGAATGCCCCACTGAGCAAAAATGAAACATGCACAATACAAAAATATAAACATATGCACAAGCCTTTGCAGGTTCAATGCCTTGTCACTCTTCTTTTCAAGAAGAACCCAGAGAATTACAGATAGTCAACCTCATCTTAATCTCTGGGAAGATGACGGAGTAGCTAATCCTGGAAACCATTTCCAGGTATAATGACGGCAAGAAAACCATCAGGAGCAGTCAGCATGACTTCACCAAGGTGAAGGCTTGGTAGATGCAGGCAAAGCAGTCAAGACTGTCTACTGGGACTTCAGTAAAGCCTTGGACACAGTCTCACCAAAATATCCTCCTACACAAGCTGTTAATGCACAGGCTGGATAAGCATACAGTGAGGTGGACTGAAAGCTGTCTGAACAGCCTGGCCAAGGGTGGTGATCAGCAGAATGAAGCCCAGTTGGAGGCCAGGAGCCAGCAATGCACCCCCAGGATCAATACAGTCCTGTAACATCTTCAGTAATGCTCTGGATGATGGGGCGCAATGTACCCTCAGCTAGTTTGCTGATGACACAAAACTAAGAGGAGTGGCTGATATGCCAAAGGGTTGCACTGACATCCAGAGGGACCTCAACTGTCTCATCTAGGGAAGAGGAGGCTGAGGGCAATCATATCAGTGCATATAAATGCCTGGTGGAAGGGTGCAAAGAGGACAGAGAAAGACTTTTTTCAATGATGCCCAGTGCCAGGACCAGAGACAATGAGCACCAACTGAAACATAGCTGAATATCAGAAAACTCTTTTTTATTGTGAGTGACTGTGCCCTGGCACAGCTGCTCAGGGGAAGTTATGGAGTCTCCATCCTTTGACATTCTCAAAAACCATCTGGACATGGTCCTGGGTGACCAGCTGTTGGTGGTCCTTCTTAAGCAGGGTGGTTGAAACACCTGATTATGTGATTATGTTTCACTAAAACAGTTAAAAAATAATACACATTTTCATATTTATACCTCCTCCACATAGTCATGGCCCACTGGTTGGACATCACTTTGCAAGGCAGCAAGAGTTGTGGGAGTCACTGGTTCAGCTGCCGTGTCAGATTTTACTTCCTGTGTTTGTACTGTAGCAGCAGGAGGTGTTTTAACACTTTCAGCTGATTTCATTTCTTCCATTTTACTTCCTGTTGTCTGAAGCTTATTGCCACCTAGAAATCAAAAAAAGTTAAATTATTACCCTTCATAAAATGAGAATGCGATTAAACATGATGTGCAAACTGAAGATATTATTTGCCATTATCTGTGGTCTGGCCAAAGCATTATTGGTCTTTTAAAATCAACTGAAACTTAAATATATTTTCAGTACAACTAAATATTCTAATAGTAAATTTAACATTCAAGTTACTTAAACACTGAAGTGTTTTATTCTAACAAGAAAAACTTTCACTTTATAAAATTACCATTTTTGTTATTTGTTTTCCTGCTTTTTCAAGACACAGGACTGAATGGGAACAACTCAGAAAATATATTTTAATAATCTCTTTTTTTGTCATTTTGTAAATGTATCCAAAAAAAGTACTTCAAAACCTTCTAATGTTTGTACTAGTCAAGACAGTATACCCTTAGTGTTGCAACTGTATAGGTCTCTCCTTGAGGAGCAGGATAGCTTACTGTGGAACAGCTGCTTCCCATCTCTGTTCTGTTCAGTTCAAAGTTTCCACGGTTACTTTTCCACTGTAAAAAGGATGTTTCAGTTGCCCATCACCAACTGCCAATCTATTGCATGTGCATTAACAGTCCAGGCTGTGAACTGAAATTAGGACAATAAACTGCAATACTCCAGCAGCTACTACATAAGAAACCAAAGGTGGGAGGCTTCTTATGAAGGTGGGAAAAGTATTCAAGAGAGGCCAGGTGATGGAGACAACTGGGCAGAAAACACCATCAATTCTGAAGCAGAACTTTTATGGACATTATCACCTATCAGCAAATCCCTTAAATACAATGGAGTTACTCATGCACGGAGTTAACTAAATACATTTGTATCTGCCGCACTAATTCTTAAGAAGAATTTACAGAATAGGTTAGGTTTCAAAATAAAGACTGACTTCTGTACTTGCCAACAAAGTTTATTTTCGGTGTAGATATTTTCTTTACAGCTATATTAGCAGCAGTTGAAGATGTTTTGTTGTTGGACGCAGTGTTAAGTGGTGTGTTTGCCGTGGGAGTAAGAATTTTCACTGCAGAGGATGCAACAGAGGAGTTCACTGTACTGCTGCTAGTTGCTATATTTGAAGCAGAGGCAGTTGGTTTGGAAGCAGATGTGGATGTTGAGGAAGTAGCTTGGGTAACCACATTTGGTTCAGTCGAAGGAATGGGTTTTCCAAGTTTTGTGTGCAACTTTACTACCTGTAAGTAGGAAGAGAAATTCGTAACATGATCTCCCTGGGGTTAACTATAAAAATAATGTATCACAAACATAAATATAACTGAAAAAACCCAATATAAATTAAAAGTTAGCTTTTTTTTTTCTTTAACAAAAAGTGGTCTTGAGGAAGAAAAAAGATGGACATGTAAAAGCTCTAGTCATCTGTAACAAGGAAATAGTTAATAGTTATCTCACAATGCTTACTTCCATTAGAAATTCAGGCATTTACTCCCACAGCTCTTTAGATAAGAACAGAAACACAGTAAGCTTGTAAGTCAGGATAATTCAAGAAAACAGTTTGCTCCTACTGTTTCAATGTGTCTGTTTCATTGCCCAGTCACTTTTTAGTCTCTGTATGAAAGACCAGCACAGTGAACTATTTTGGTTCCAAACAGTATTTGCAACTAAAAGTATTTAATTCAGATTCCACAACACTGTGTCTTTTGATGGCTACATTTGAAGAGTCTTCATACTGAAAAAATTTCCAGGTTATTTAGCCAAGCTGAACAGACTCCTTAGGCAAAATTTTTCCTTTTTTTTTCCCCTAATGTACAGAAATAGTTAAGGAGGATTCAAGACGTATTTCACAGAAAGTAAAGAGGTACATGCTTATTCTTAGAAGTAATAAGCCTTTCCACAACATATCTGTCATAGAATAGTATTTCTTTTTGGTGACTGCTGACCACCACCTGAAAAAAGCAATGCAAGTAGTCCATAGGAAAAAACCATGCAAAATCAAAACTAAAGCCTGAGTTTTGAAAATAGCAGTAAAAAAACCCATACAAATCTGAGACATGCCTTAAACGTGAATATGTACACAATCATGATATGCATGCAACTGTCCAAATTAATTTCTTAGGCTTTTGTCTTATTTTTTAAGATCCCTATCAGAATACAGACATATTAATGTCACACAATACTATAAACTGAAGCTCAAGCAACTCTTCAAAGTTACTTTTTTCCAGTAGAATCCACACAGTTCTTTAGTTACCACAGCAATAAAGAAGAGTCCTTTCAGATACCACTCTTACACTGGTAAGAACCTGAAACAGCAGTGGATTGTGACTATCACAAAGAGAAAGCTATATCCAATATAAAAGGTTAATATATACTGTACTCCATATACTTACGGAGTTATTGGGCACAATAACTCCAAAAAAGTAATGGCTCAATTTATTAAAGGAAGAACACTAGACAAGTCTGTTTAAATTCTAATTTTTGCTCTTGGGGGAAAATTATTTTAAATATGTTGTGAGATTTGTTTATTTTAATAGGAACATTACTGACGCCTATGTTCTGAGATGCAAAGAGCTATAAAAGCAGAGTATTAATACTGTATTTGTTAATGATATTAATCTTTCTAGTGATAGAAGGAAAATCTGTAATATCTAAACACATGTTCTATCTATCACTGTATTTACTGCTGTATGGCAAAATTTTAACCACAGGTCACAGCATTTCACAGTGCAACCCACAGGTTTTATTTCAGAATGCCCACATAAGAGCACCCAAACAGTAATGAAAATACGTGTACCGTAAGTCTTCCAAACATACTCATTATAAAGTCTACTACAGGACATTGTTCCTTGCTTCCACAGGATGGTTTTCTTTGCAAGAACTACCAAGGAATGACGTCTAACACTCCTGTTCTTTGCACTGGCTCAGCTTACAGCATTTCAGAGTGCACTGAAAGATTTTCTGTTCCAGCCAGGCAACTAAGATGAATCTGAAGAATTAAGTCTTGAAAAAAGTTAGGGGGCACAAGCATGGTACCACATGTCCTCAGTGGTACCATTTCCTCATTTTACTCCACACCTTCTTCCTGTGATTTGAATGATATCCCAAAATATCCTCTTTTCACTGATGCCATAGCAAGATTTCCCCCTTTCTTTCAACAAGGCCTTTCTAATAGTGAGCCTGAAAGCAAGTTTGAAAGGAGAAGAAGAACTAAGCATCATCAAATAAAACAATTTAAATTATATTGCTCCTGCATATTTTCTCCTTCCTTAAAATGAGAAAAAATTATGGGGAGAAGTGTATATATTGACTTGCATGCTACGAACAAGAGAAAACTCTTACTTTCTGATGCTTGGCTCCACGGATATGGGCAGCATAAGCATCTGCCCCGGTACAAGACACATCACAAAGCTCACAGCGCAACTGATTCTGAGTTCCACGAGCAGAAGTACTGTTGTTATTGGTGTTCTGGGAAGCTTTTAATGCTGCTTCTTTCTTTTTGTGTTTCTGGCCTTCTAAGTGTTCTTTATAAGTCTGTTTAAATAAACAAAACACACAGAGTAAGCTTTGTACTGCTGGTTCATCGTTCACGTGAATACATGTAATACAGAACATAGCACAAAACATGCATTTTACCTAAGAAATACCTCCTACACTGAACATTTCTGCTGTATGAGATGCTCTAAGGCATTAATAAGCCACTTCTAAGACCAGAAAATTTTCTTCTCCAGCACCAGGATTCCTCCACACTTAGGTAAAATAATACAGGTTTTTCTCCTCTAACTTCTCAATTCCCTAATCAAGTAGTGGTCAACAGATATCTGAAAACTTGATATGATCAGAAAATTGCAGTTTCTTGCATTGAATTCACTTATTCTTGACTTTGACCTTCCTTCAAACTGTAAGTGTATCCTGATAAACAGAAAAATCAATTTAAAAGAAGGTAGTGCACAAATAAAGCTGTACTGAAAAAGAAATGCAGAAGTTGATTTAAGTTCCTATATTAACACTGGCAATCTAGAGCAGACAGGGTAGGAAATAATGACTAGTTTACCTAAAGAAAAAGAACTGTTTAGCCAGACTGGCAAATAAGCACTTTGCATGACTTTGTATCTACCTTCTAGGTACTTGTACCCACTGTGACACTAAGCTGGGAAGCTGGAATACAATGAAGAGTACAATTTCAGGTTTACCATTCACAAAAATTAAGTAATTCCACAGCTTTCAAAACAGTATTTTCTAAGAAGTTTCCTATGTTAAAGAAGCAAATAGAATTCAAAGGTTCAAATAATTCTGAAGTCAGGTGAAGCTTCTCTGTACAAGCTCAGGGGATGTATCTTTATGTCTTCCAAAAGGAACTCTATGATAGTACATATTTTCATTTAATTATTCCTTTAGTAGAAGTACAGACTCAGGTCTTTAAAAATTAACAAATACTCTTGATTAGAGGGTTGGAGCACCCCTCCTATGAGGAACGGCTATGACAATTTTCTTTGTCCAGCCTGGAAAAGAAAAGGCTTTGGGGTGACCTAACTGGGACCTTCTAGTACCTAAAGGAAGCCTACAAGAAAGATGGAGAGAGACTTTTTACAGAAGCCTGCAGTGACAGGACAAGAGGGAATGGCTTCAAACTGAAAGAGTAGGTTTAGGTATTAAGAAGAAATTCTTTACTGTGAGGGTGGTGAGGCCTTGGCACAGGTTGCCCAGAGAAGCTGTGGATGCCCCATCCCTGGAAGCGCCAAAGGTCAGGTTGGATGGGGTCTGAGCAACCTGGTCTGATGGAAGGTGTCCCTGCCTACAGCACACAGCTTGGAACTAGATCATCTTCAAGGTCCTTTCCAACCCAGACCATTCTACAATCCTAGGTCTCTTAAGAGGGTCAGGTTTTTTAGCTGAAGAAACTAATAATAAAATATAGTAGAATAAAGTATAGTACAATAATACATAATACAGAGACCTGTGGTCCAGCACAGCTGATCTTGCAAACGTCACAGTAGTGGATCTGGGGCGGTTTGGGAGGCTGTTTTGGTTTCAGTTGCTTATTTTGGAATGGTGCCTTTTTAGTAAAGGTGGTCCCTGTCCATGCAGCTGTTGCAGCAGCAGCAGCAGCAGCTGCTGCTGCCTGTTTCTGTTGCTGCTGCTGCTGCTGCTGGTAATAGGACGATGCAGCTGAATACACTGCAGCTTCATAGCCAGAATAGGAGGTACCTGAAAAATTAAAATAAAAACAAATGTTACATCACCATATATAATGTATCAATTACATAACACACTAATTCAAATCATGTAGCATAACAGTTGAGGGGCAAGGCAAGATGCAAGTAATTTACTGAGATCTTGTCAGGCAGTCTTGAATTTGGCTTCATGTTTCACAGCAGACAAATACACAGCCACCAATCGTGTTGGAATATATTCAATTCTAGACACATCTTTGCAGATACACAGTTATGTTAGATATATGAAAGCATCCCTAGAGAACATATGAAATTTCCTGGTATATCTGGTAAGATTGGGTATGATGGAACAAGAATTTCAGTGAAAGGTTTAACAAAGGCCCCATGAAGCAAGCAATCTTCCAGAACCAGACTTGCTGTTCAAGTTTCCAAATGGCAAAGATTGATAATATGCAGAGGAAGGGGAAAAAAATGAAGATAAAAGACAGAATGTCTAGTGCTATTACAGCCTATTTCAGTGACTAAAGTTGTTTTGGTACAGAGAAGATGCTTTGGTCACTAACACCTGGCTACACAGTCCTGATCTGTAGCTGAATAAATCAAAGAAATTAGGCTCTCTCTCAAAGAAGTATTAAAATTCCTTTTTAAGCAGGAAACAAAAGAAAACAAAAAGTTGAGGGTAGCTATAACATGCCAGTTAATTACCATCTATGGCTATGAAGTTACCATATTTTCATCTTTAACTGTGTTTTGGATTCCTAATGGTTGAACAAGAGTCTTCTCAGCAAACATTCTCATTCCATTTTGGGTCAGAACAACCCAAACTTAAAAGATTTATACTGAACTGTTCCTCCCTGTCTCTGTAACTGCGCAGAGACACAACTGTAACCCTTCCCATTTTCCTAGAGTAACATCTGTGTGGATGCATTTCCTTATGTTTTATATCCCGTTTATTCCTTTTGACCTTAAAGTAAGTCATGGCTCATGTAGCAATGCCAGCACTTTGTATACTCTCACATGTAGCAAAACAAGCACATAAGACATCAAACCTCTTTCAAAGAAACAACAAAACATTCTGCCATTGTAATGACTGAACTGGTTGATACTTCTCAGCAGACTATGATGTAATCGAGCATGAACTGCTAAAATTCTGAGCCCTGAAAGACTCTTCTGCAGCAACTGCAAAGATCGCAGCAACAAAACATGCAAAATTCTTACCAGAGTAAGTAACTGCTGTTGTGCTGTACGTCGCACTCTGAGTGTAGGATGGAACAACAGTGGCTGCAGCTGCCACTGGCTGCACAGTCGAGGACACCGGATATATGGAAAATGTCGTTGTTGCTGGACTTGGGGTTGCAGGTTTTATAGCAGTCACTTGCCGTGTTTGCTGGGCTTGGGTGTACTGAGTTGCCCCTTGGCTATATCCTGCTTTCGGAGCTAATGAGGATAGAAAATACAAGTGAACAAACACTGACGTGTTTTAGTTGAGCAAAGTGCAAACCAAATTAAGGGAAAATTAACAATATGCTGGTGAACAAATGTGTAAAAAGTGGGGGTTTGTTTTGGGCTTTTTGTTTCACTTGTTTTGCTTTTTAGTGTTGTGCACTGGGCTGCTTTACCATCATGGCTATGCATTGCATACCATGTATCACACAACGATTCAATCATGTCACAGCTCACAGTAGTAAGCCTCAAATTTATTTATTTATTTATTTTTAACTGCGCTACCATGTTTTTAACGTGGTTTTAAACAGGTTTTAAACAACCTTCTTATCCAACACTTTTACTAAAATACTCTAAACCAAAGCACACCTAAACGTTCCTTTTATTTCTAAGTGAAGTAAAAAAACCTAGGCAGGATTCATGCAGTGTAGCAATCATGATATGATTAATTAAAAATTTATATACATGAAATAACTAGAGAATTAAAAGAGTATTTCTAACCAAGTTATCATCTGAACACAACATTGATTATCTCAGCCTACTTCAGCAAGGTTTCTAGACAAATCAGTAGGAACTTTGCCTAGAAGTACGTTTTGAGTGTATTTAGTGGCAGTCCATACCACAGAGGCGGCTACTTATGGCAATGTCACAAGTGATGAAATTCTAGGCACAGAAGACCTTTCTACATAGTGATAGAGATTACATGACAGAACTTAACAAAAACAACAAAAAAAAGATAATGTGAAATAGTCAAACAACTATTTTTAAGGCTTAAAGTAGTCAACAGATTGTGAATAACGAGAGCAGCTTGAATCATGCCACCCACCTGTCTGGTAGTAGGACTCAGCCACTGACGGCTGTGGCTGGGCAGCAGCAGCCACGGCCGCTGCAGTCGCGGTTGGCTGCTGATAATATTGTTTGCTGTCATAAGCCACAGCCGGGGCGGTAGATCGAACGTAAGAGTAGGAATCCTAAGGATTCAAAACAGAGAAACCACCTGTAGGTATATAGCTAGGGTAACAGAAGTCATCCGCAGAGCCGAATTAACAATGTATTGTCTTCTGGCGTACTCTAGTAGAATAAAAACTCCCCATCTACATGTACGGTATATAGAAATAAAAGCATTACAGGAATTAAATGTTCTTTTACCGATACTTCAAGACTGAAACAGCCCTAGTGGTCTTTTACAGACTTAATACAGGAACTATCCTCATGCTATTAAACACTTTCTCTACCAAACTATTTTTGAAAAGCATCTACTCTCAGTAGTTTTTAATGACTGTATCACATTCTATTTCTGTAAAATATTAAGAAAAAACCCACCAGAGATCTCTACAAAACACGAATTTCTACAAGGCCCAATAAAGGCCCAATTCTCAAGGGCAGAAACATGAGCCTATATTGGCTTTAAAAATCTCATCATTTTTCTTGGTTATATTTTTTAAAGTATGAAAGTGATACTTTTGAAGGCATCTTTACTTTTTGATGTACCAACTAGTTCATTAGGAAATCATAACTAGTCTATAAAGGCAAAGCAAGTAGCTCACTTGACACCTTTAAAACTCAGTAGATCTCTAATAAGCTTAGAAGGGGATGACCTGGAAGCCACTTTCTGCATGTACATATGTTCTCTCATCCTCACCATGTTTAGGGTGAAGCACAAAGAATTGATTGACTGAGGGGGAGCAAGGCATGAACTACTAGAGCTCAAGTATACTAATGTATTAAAATTCTTTTTAATTCCAAGAAATACAACAACAAAATCTTTTTTCATCCAACCTGTGTAAACAGGAGTTATTTTATTTAGTTTAGGGGACTCTCTTTTTTCCCAAATGTATCTAACAACTGACCTTATATTATAACAAATTGCAGAAGATGTACAAAAGAATTGAGAACATGCAGCAATAATATAGTCCTTTTAAACAAACCAAAATGCTAATTAGAATCTAGATAATGCCTCGATAAGTTCAGGACTAAAAAGTTGAAAAATTATTGCAAGAAACAAACTATTTCAATATGAAAGGGGACACAGAGCAAAAGCCCTTTTGCAAAAGCCTGTATCCACAGAAGGCTAGGCAGGGACCTCAGAAGAGGACATCCAAAAACTACCTACAGGGTAGTTTATCTCCTAGGGCAATCTTCTATCCTCACAGGCTTGGTACAAGACTCCAGTGGCACCCGGGAATCTGACAAAGGAACTATTTCTACCTCTACTGAAAATTTTTGCTGGAACAGTCTTTTCAGCTACATCAGCGCCATGACCCAGTTTACTACACACCAAGCCAACATCTAAGCTAACACAAGAAAATGCTTTTCTTTACAGCAGCAGTTCCACAAAATCACTTTTTTTTTTTTTTTCCAAACAGGCTTCCCCCTCTTAAAGTACCATTTAAGAATCACACAGCAGGAACCTACCTGGTAATTCTGCGTGGTGACAGGAGGTGGTGGTGGTGGAGCTTCTTGTTGCCGCTGCGTGTAGCCGTAGTCCGTAGCTGTGTGTGCCGTGGGATACCCGCCATAGGCAGCAGCTGTGGCAGCAGCTGCCACGGCCACCGGGGCAGGCCTGGCCACGGCCACCGTGGCTGCAGCCGGGGCATAGGCTGCAGTGACCGTGTGTGCCGCCACCGGGGCCTGGTGGACAGTGTAGCTGGCAACTGTGGTTGGATGGGAATAGGCTACACCCGAAGCTGGCTGCTGGCTGTATTGGGAGAAGACAGTAAGTAATTAATCCAACACACAAAGCTAATGCCTACACATTTCAAAATCCCAGATTTGATTAATACTTTGCCTGTTCTACAGACAGATCTGGAGCAGCCTTCTATCTCTGCATACTCTTATTTAATGGCTTTTATTAACCATCTTCCATCTCCATGAAAATGGCTGTATCATTCTTAAATTTCTGTGGATGGACATGTGGAACAGAATCACAGAATGTTAAGGCATGGGAAGGGACATCAAAGATCATCTAGCCCCAACCTCCATGCCAACCCCCACTAGACCAGATTGCTCAAGGCCAATGCTGCCAGGGTTGGGACACCCACAGCCTCCCTGGGCAACCCGTTTCAGCATCTTGCCACTCTCAGAGTAATGAATGTCTTCCCAACACCTAACCTAAATGTCCCCTCTTTAAATTTGTACCCACTAACCCATGTTCTATCTCTACAGTTCCTGACATTTCATGCAGATGATGATTTACTTCACAAGCGGGGGGGCATTTGCGTTGGGTTTTCTCTAAGCAGTGGAACACAAGTCTTTCTTTCATTTAAAATAATGCAGCAGTCTCAAGCTGTTATGTTTTCCAGACCGGCAAGTGGTAAAATGCTTTAGTAATTCTTCAACAAAGTGACGCACCTGTCAAATTAAGAAAAATGCTACTTTTCTGTGAGAGCTTATTATTTACCTATACTAGCATGAACTTTTTCATTACACCATGTTCAAGCAATGAAATCTTAAAGACTTTAATGAAAATTAGGTTGGAACTGTTGTATTTACTTAGATACACATATCTGATCAGGGATTTCTCCAACAGATGGTTAGAATTAGAGGAGCTGGCCCCACTTGCTCGAGCGGAAGTCCACTGATGCAATACAAAGCATCAAATGTGCAGACAATCACATCGAGCAAGAAAACTGCTCTGGCAATTTTCCAGGCACATGCTGAGACTAATCTGCCTCTCTAAAATTTGCAGGTAGGATGCTAATATGTGGCAATTTACTAAAAATCCACAGATACTGACAGCAGAAATAAGAAATGATTGCTTCAAAGGTTCAATTACTTGAACAGAAATTAGAATTATTGTCCTGTACTGATGTGTAACTCTGCACGATGTTGTCCTATTATGATGCATAACTGTGGATTATGATTAGAAGCTTAGAATACTTATTTTGATTTTTAAGCAAATAAAGTGAAGCGGGCAAAATATCACTGTCTGGAACAACGACATCAGGTGAGGATTCAGTGATAATTCTGATTTTCTTGTACATTTCCTGCACTGCTGTTCAATAATAGCTATATCTATATACTTTTAATTTTACGAAAGACATTTCCACAACTCCCTTGTGTTCAGTAATTTTCTTACTTATTTTTAGAAAACCTGATTTTGTCATTCAATTACAGCAGAACCCACTTACTTTAATAAATTAAAAAAACCCACAAACACACAAAATCTCCCCCTCAAAACATTCTCACAGCAGAAACAGAGAAAATTTTACTACTGATGGATTTACGTGCCTGGACTCCACCTTCTTCTCATCATATGTACCTGGCTTGCATTCTATCCAATTTTAATTCAGTTGTGAGTTGTACTTACAATAATGTTTTCTGTTATTTTCAATTATTAGCCTAAGAGCAAAATGTAAAGACCTAAACCACTTTGATGTACCTCCCATCACTGCTTGCAACAACTCCTCCTCCCTATTGTTCACAGGAGAATTCTCTGTTTACTTAACAGGAGAAATTGGACTCCATCACAAAATTCAGGAAGACTGTTTTATGATGGTAAAAGTGAATGACACTGTATAAAATTAGGCCTCATTATCCATATAACTAAGAGCACGGAAGTGTAAAACATTTACAGAATCTGAGGTAATTATCACGGTAATATATAGCTACTAAAATCACATCAAACTGAGTAAACAGACAGCAGACTGTTTAACTGACTGCAGTTGAACACATCAACAGTCTAATACTGCCTAGAAAGTAAGCCTTGCTTCACACTATTCCCACTCTTAGTCTTCCCTTTACCCCTGTACCAATCCTGGCTAAGCCATTTTATTCCGTCCCTGCTGCTAATTCTGCTACTTGTCAAGCCATTCAGTGCACTAACTTAACTTATTAATCTAGCAGAAAACAACGTGAGGGTTTTCTGCTGGGGTCATACTATAGCATGGCAGAAATGTTAAGAAACACGGCAGCTTACAAAATAAGTCTGCTGAGTGTCAGAACCCATATAAATTATATATATACAGGGAAACGGGGAAAAAAAGGGAGCAGAAGACTCGTGCAGAAGCACTAGCTCGGCTTTTCCAATTTAATGAAACCGTAGTTGTTACTGTTACAAAATCAGATACGGTGCTCACAACACACTACAAAGTAACAATACCAGTCAGTTTATCAAAGAAAATGCTTTTGTTCTCAGAACATGTATGAATAAAGATACCTGATAGTTTTCAGCATTTAAAATTGTGAAGAGATTATGAACATTACTAGCAGAACTATTAACAAGATTATGGTACAGGCAATTGCATTTCTTGTGCAACTGCGCAGCAAAATTCCTTATAATGGCATAGAATCAACAGTCCAAATAATTAGATTTCGAAGGCTAACACAGTTCTGTGACCATGATTATTTTAGCAAAACTATTCCCCTTGCTTCTGCAACATCATGCAGAGCTAGTGATCGAGTTTGCAAGACTGCAAGTAAAGTCTGAAAAAAGAACTGACTGCTTCTTCCTTTCTAAAAGTTGTATTATATTATATAACAGAAATTAATGGTGACATCACCTCTAAATTTGTGACATTCTTCTCTCCGTGGTCTTACTGAAAACCTTTAACATTAGGATGAGCAGACATTTTCATGTAATTAATTTACATAAAAATATCCTTGTGCCAACTTCAATTAACTTACAAGACTTCTTATCCTTGTTTGGTGATTAGTGCCTCATCACGTTTGCTGAAATGAATTTAGCTCCTCCTAGATTATTTTGCCAAACCCCCTATTCCACTCTTCCTTCGTCTGTGCACCTATCTTAGTATTATCAGTTTTTCGTTAACTACAGATGGCAAGAACCTCATGCGTCATTTCATACGAAGTTTCAGCTGTGCCACCCACTCTGCTCCAGACAACTGCTTTCTTTCCCAGCAGTCTAGCTTCCTCAGAGCAGATTCCTGTGAAGTTACCTGTGTACTGACTCTATTTTCCTCACATCAAATAGCACAACATGCCACACTAATATAAATATTAAGTCCCAACCAATCCCTAGTGAACTCCACTGCAATTACTCCTACTCGATAATAGTTCTTCTAGTACTACTAATCACCTTTACCAGCTCCTTCTCTACAATTCTTTTACTAATCTCTACCTTAAGCAGTAATTTTTCATACTGCACCACATCAAGTATTTCATCTTAGTCTCAATAAATAAGATTCCAAAAGATCTAGGCACATCATCAAATTATTAGAGCACCAATGAAATACAGTATGTCAGCTGAGCTATGGTAACACACCACAAGCATGTTGCTCACCACATCCCTCAACACAGTGGGGAAAAGGTGAATTTATACGAAGAACTCTGTATGTTCTATGAGTTAAAAATATAACAACAAGTACTGCAGGACTGCAGAGAAAGAAGCTAACTCATTGATGCAGCCACTTTTCTTTGTAGATAAATTCTTCTCTTCCCCAAAATAAATGCCAATATCCCTTATTAGCATTTTTGAGTCCAAGCTCTCTTCACACTCGGTTCGATTTGCTTTATTAATTAGGAGTACCTTAAAACTCACAGAATAACTTAGGTTTAAACAAAGATTTGGAGGTCATCTGTTTTTACCCAGTCCTCAAAACACAGCTTATTTCAAAGTTAGGTTTCTCAGGGCCTCCTCCAGTCAGGTTCTGATAATCTCTAAGAATGGAGACTGCAAGGCTGCTCTAGACAACCTGTTCCAGCGTGTCATGGTTTAACCCCAGCTGGCAACTCAGCCCCATGCAGCCACTTGCCCATTCCTCCACAGGGGAAGCAGGGGGGGAACTGGAAGAGTCTAACTGAGAAAGCTTGTGGGTTGAGATAGACAGTTTAATATGCAAGGTAAAAGCCACACACACAACCAGAACAAAGCAAGGATCTGGACAGGATGGATTGATGGGCCAAAGCCAATCACATGAGGTGCAAAAAGGCAAAGTGTTCGGTCCTTTCCTTGGGTCACAACAACCCCAGACTACACTACAGACTCGGGGAAGAATGGCTGGAAAGCGGCCCCGTGGAAAAGGACCTGGGGGTGTTGGTCCACAGTGGCTAAACATAAACCAGCGTGTGCCCAGGTGGTGAAGAAGGCCAAAGGAATCCTGGCCTGTATCAGCAATAGTGTGGCCAGCAGGACCAGGACAGTGATTTCCTCCCTGTACTTGACAATGGTGAGGCCACACCTTGAATCCTTCGTCCAGTTCTGGGCCCCTCACAAAACAGTGAGGTGCAGCAGTATGTCCAGAAAAGTGGAAGGTGTTCAGCCATCTCAGGAAAGACAGGTTCCATCACACAAAATAGTTACTTGGAAAGACAAACACCATCACTCTGAACACCACCCCCTTCCTCTCTCTCCCCCCAGTTTTATTGCTGAGAATGATGCTATATGGTATGGAATGTCCCTTTGGTCAGTTGGAGTCAGCTGTCCTGGCTGTGTCCCTTCCCAACCTCTTGTGCAACACCAGGCCCCTCACTGATGGGTGAGCAGGAGCAGAAAAGGCCTTGACTGCATGAGCACTGCTCAGCACTAATGAACACATCCCTCTATTATCAGCACTGTTTTCAGCACAAATCCAAAACACAGCCTAGTATCAGCTACTATGTAGAAAATTAACTCCACCCCAGCCAAAACTAGCACATGACATNGCAGAAAAGGCCTTGACTGCATGAGCACTGCTCAGCACTAATGAACACATCCCTCTATTATCAGCACTGTTTTCAGCACAAATCCAAAACACAGCCTAGTATCAGCTACTATGTAGAAAATTAACTCCACCCCAGCCAAAACTAGCACATGACATTTGAGTATCCTGTCAAGAATTTTTTCCTTAGTTTATAAAAGCTCCAGTTTCAAAAGCAAATGAGCTCTAGACCAACACTTAAAAAGGCAGATCCAGTTTCTGACCATTCAATTCAACATAACTTCATGTAACAATTCTTACAGTGTTTAAATTCACTTTCAGAATAAATCATTCTTCAATTTAGGAAGTTCAAATTGTACTCTGCTGTACTACTGTTATACCACATCTCCCACCAGAAATTTTCAATCAAAAAGAATGTATTTTATTGATACGAGACCTATTTCTCTAGATTATCATAATAGTAACAGTGCTTCCCCACCAAGCTGACTTAATTTCTATTTTCTAGGAACAACACATTCTTCCATGCTCATCTTCCAGTTCAGGTGTCTGTGTCACTGCATTTCACTATTCCATCCAGAGCCAGTTTACAGTGCACACACTGCAGCCAATTGTTCTGCTCCAGGTTCTGTAGGTATATATTTCGGACAACTACAGGTCATTTGCAAGACGTTACCTGAAGTGTTTTGTCTCTCCTCACCTGCTTTTAAACTTCCCCATATATAATACTATTTCCTCATCCTCTTTACTTCCTCTTCCGAAACAAGGTCCCCTCTATTCAGAAGTTTTAACCCCAGTGTATACTTAACTTGCCCTCATCTTTCACATTCTAACTGAATAA
This sequence comes from Struthidea cinerea, assembly GCA_013397865.1. Taxonomy (NCBI): domain Eukaryota; kingdom Metazoa; phylum Chordata; class Aves; order Passeriformes; family Corcoracidae; genus Struthidea; species Struthidea cinerea. The sequence continues at coordinate 117,509 of VZTI01001644.1, read as the reverse complement.
CTTCAAGAAAATAAGAGGGTACCTCTTTATTAACAATATTTTATTACTGTGCATAAATATTTTTTGTGAAATACCTTTGACTCAAATCTTTGAATAACATCTATAATAATTTCTACTGACACTAACGATGGCAAATACCAATCTTTCTGTTGCATTAGTATCAGAACAAGTGCCACATATTGTGAAATGTCACTATGATATTAAAAAATCCTAGGTAAGACTGACTGCAGTGAACTGTGACTGCGTATCTTTCTCCACAGTAATCTCTAATTCCATGATAATCTGATTTTCTAAGGGTGGGGGTGAGGGGCCACCTGTCTCGCATTCTTGCAGAATTCATCCCAGAGCAAAGGCCAAAGCAAAAATTGGCCTTGTCCACACTGCTGTCTTGTGCACAAAATGCCTTTCATCAAATGCAAGTACCTTTCCTCAAAGCAGGTGCATGTTTTGCCCTGATACTTTGTAAATCGGATATAAGAGTAATACAGCAGCTGTTTGTATGGTATCAACAATGGACCCCGTTGTGTACACCCAGAACTGTCATTCTGAAACAGAGCAGTATGTTAAAATATTTTTCTTGTTTGCAAAGCCTCCAGTGCAAACACTGAGGCACCAAATAGTTATGAAGATCTCCCTGCCCAATTCTACACCACAAAATCAAATAAACTACAGCACCGCTTTACAAAAACCAGTGTAATTCTAGGTAGATACTTAGCCAGGAAAATTATACCCTGAACATTTGGCCAAGTTGTATTAAAACAGCAGCAACAAAAAGTCCACACTCTGAGAACAAGCTCTCAAAACAGAAGGTGTGAGCAATCACTAATCGGTATTTCTTTTTAAAATAAGTAGATTAATTTCATAATTCTGTTGGTAACTTATCTCTCGTCAAAAAGCAGAATATTCCAGCAGCAATTAACAACTTTTTCAGAACTGCCCAAAGACCTTCAGCAAGGAAATTGCAGCAGTGTTTCTGACATAAGAAAAGAAACACAGGCTTTCAAAAAAAAAAAAAAAAAAAAAAAAAAGTTGAAAGCTTCAAACATCTTCTAAGGATATNAAAAAAAAAAAAAAAGCTGGCAGCACACATAAACTGTCAGAGGTTGTGGAGAGCAGAAATTGCTGGTCAACAGTAATTAATGAGGTACAGGTGTCCATTTGGCAAAACATTGTTCTTCAGCTCCAAAACCACATGTTTGTCTAACTTAAATAGCCATATAAGGTAGATTTGCAAACAAGCAAACAAGCAACATTATTCCACAAAAAAAGCTTAGATAAGAACTTGTTAGATGGAGTACAGGAGAACCCTTGTTAGTTACTTCCAGACAGCAACACTGAAAGAAGATCTGGATTACCAAGGAATGAGGATTAAGAGCAATTCTGAAACAAATATTGAATTCTCTTCTGCACTACACTTATGTCACGTCTTTTTTCATTTCCAGCTACTGCCCTTTTCTAGAAAAAAGTGTGGAGGCTTTTTTTGTTAAAAACTAAATGGGAAGTAGAGAGCTTTATTTATTTTTTTATGTTAGCAATATAAAGAAAACACAATATTTTGATGTAATGCTATCTATTTTGGCAGATCACTGAAAATTGTAAGATCGATTATTTTCCACATTAAGATATTTGCTGAGTAAGTCATGCGTTAAGAAACGTGATAATCCATCTGTAGCAGTTACTGTCAGAGGAATACATTTTCAGGAAAAGGCAGTCAACTTCCAAGTAAGATAGCACATAAAAGGTATGTACACAGGAAGCACATAAAAGGTTCCCTATAAAGCCTTGCTTTTCATCACACTTGATTCATTTATTTGAAAAAAAAAGAAGAAATTAATTGTTATTCATGTGCATATAACCTGCTCATCTTCAGCATGCTGCTGGACCAACAACCCAACACATGCACACAAATGCTGCTACTATTCCAGCTCTGCTTAGGTTGCTGAACACTGAAAACTCTCCTCCAAGAGGCAAACAGCACCTTCAATTTTTCAGCTTCAGTCTTCTGAACAGTGCTGTTTTGATAGAGAGTTAGGATCTGGCTTAAAACCAAACATTCCTCTACCCAAAAGACAATATTCCTCAGAAATTACAACTTCTAAAACATATTTCTTGCAGGTTTTTTTTCATCTGAAGAAGTGATTTCCATGCTAGCTTAGCACAACATTTAAGCTAGTCTTAAAATAGTTCTTAAAATATGGGTATCTTGAATGAAACATTCCACTAATTAGGATGTATTTTTTGATTTGTACCTTTCAAGAACATTGGAACATTTTAGCATTAAGGAAACCATATTTGGTGACATCTAACTGCCAGGTTTCTTGAAGTTTCACAGATTATTCTATTAATAGCAGAATAGGAAAAAATACAGTTTTGTATTCAGGAACACGATGATTGAAACAAGTATGATCTAATTCTATAAAAAATGTTAGTAGCAGTGCAATCTGCTACTGCTTCAGATCCTAACCTAGGAAGAGGCACTCCTGAATAACTGGTCAGATGAACTCTCAGATGTGCTAATGGAATATGGACAGAGCAAAGCAAAAACAGAATTAACAGAAAAAAAAAATAGGTGAGCTTTATTCTCCTAAACACACTTGACAATAAACAGCATAAAATGTTGAAATGAAATACCAGACTACAGTACGTTGTACTTTAGGAGTGACTTTGTCTCTGTATTTCTAGAGCCTGTCACTCACTACAGGCATAAAATTTTCACTATTTGAATATATCCTCTTAGAACTTTAAGGAAAATAATTTTTTCCTACTTTTCCTATTTTTTCTTAAAATTTTGTGAACAGAACACTGCTTGTAATTCAATTCATTAAGAATCCAGAGAGGCCTGAAGGCATGCAAATGTGCTATCCCCTCCTGAATTCTGCTAAATTTCAGCAGTAATGCATTCTATGGTTTAACTACATAAAGCCTAAAAAAGACAGGGTTTTGTAGCCATTTAGAGTTTTCCCTTCCTCTTTCTTGTTCAAAGAACTTCTTTGCATCATGCCATTACAATTCAGTGATTGCCACTAGACAGCTAAACCATATACTTACTTATCAATAACTCACCTCAAAGATGAGCAGCCACATGTTTTCAAAACACCCTTTCTTCTTTGATAATCTATACATTTAGTCGCACAACCTGATTTAAATCTAGTCAAATTCTGCCATGTTTTGTTCACTGTACATACTGCAGGTGTCTGTAACAGTGATGTAATATATGCTCTGTATCAACCTCTCTTTGCTCAGCTGCACACAACAGACAGCCCATTGCCTATACTGCTTTCTTTAAAAAGTTGGTTTTTTTCAAGTCTATTCAACGGCCTTGAATGGTAACATGCAAAATAAAGAGAACTGAGCTTGAGAGGTTACAGCTGCTTAAAAAAGGAGCAACTACTAACATTATCCCTGTCAAAATCACAGAATCAAAGAATGGCTGAGATTGGAAGGGACCTCTGGAGGTCATCAGAGGTCCAATCCCACTTAGGCAGTGACACCTACAGCCAGACACCCAGGACTACATCCAGACAACTTCTGAGTATCTCCGAGGATGGAGACTCCACAACTTACCTAGGCCATGTGTGCCAGGACTCAGTCATTCTCGTATGAAAAAAGTGCTTCTTCACGTTCAGAGGAAACCTCCTGTGCTTCAGTTTGTGCCCACTACCTCTGGTCCTGGCACTGGGCACCACAGCAAAAAAGCCTGACTCTGTCCTCTCCGCACGCTTCCTTCATATATTTATACTCATTAAGAAGATCCCCCTCACCCTCCTCCAGGCTGAACAGTCCCAGCTCTCCCAGCCTTTTCTCATTAGAGAAATGCTGCAGACTCTTCAGCAGCTTTGGTGGGCCTCTTTCTTGGGCTCTCTCCAATATGTCTGTATCTCTCCCGTACTGAAGCCCAGAAACAGACACAGGATTCCAGGTATGGCCTCACTGGCACTGTATGAGAGGCAAATGATCACCTCCCTCATCCACCTGGTAATACTTCGCCTAATGCATCCCAGGATGCCATTCCCCTTCTTGGCTGCAAGGACCCACTGCTGGCTCACGTTCAAGTCTGGTGTCCACCAGGACCCCCAGGTCCTCTTCCTTTCCAGCTGGATGGCCCACAGCATATACTGGTGCATGGGGTTGCTCTTTCATACTGAACTTTGCACTTCCCCTTGTTGAACTTCCTGAGATTCTTGGCAGCCCTTTTCTCCAGACCTCTGAAGTCCCTCTGGATGTCACTGTAACCCTCTGGCACATAAGTCACTTCTCATCATTTTCTGTCACGAGCAAACCTGCTGAAAGTACACACTGCCCTAACATCTGGAACATTAATGAAGATGCTAAACAGAAAAAATGCTAAAATTGGCAAGTTCTCCACAAAAGGAAAGAAACCTCACTAGTATGGAAAATTGTACTAAATTGTTAAAACATTCTATATTTCCTGCCTTAAGCTACTACTTTGTTTTTCTAGTACCAATAATGTAACTATGCTTTAAGCTACCATTGTTGTATTTTCGTAGCAGACAAAATTTTACACATAATTTAACACCCCAGAGTTAAGCCCATAACCATCAATCCATTCTGAGGATATAACTACAAAGGACATAACTATACCATTAACAGAAAATCTTCCCCAAATGCTCAGTTCCTAAAGACAAGCACCTGCGGCAAATTTCAACTAGCTGGCAGGCTTCCCTCCTCAAAATGACAAAGGCTTCTCTGACTTGAGGCACCTTTCCTCCTCAATTATCACCTTCTCTGTCTCCCCATTACAGCCAACAGCTTCCCACAGCTCTGTCATATTCAGTGAAATCTCTTCTGCTAAGAATGTGTATGCATCAAGATATGATGGAACTCAAGAGAGCATGGGCCTAAAGTACTCAGAGCAAGCATTCTGAGTTTTTAGCTTCATCCTGTGGTAAAACTATGGTTACTTTCACTGCCCAAGCATTTTAGGATAAAGTGCAAGTACTGTAAGGTGAATAAATGTAATCCTTACCGTGAGTTTAAGTCTAGTAGTACATAGTGTCTTCAGAACAAACTCCTACCCACCGTTGTCCTTACCATCCTGTTTTCACCAACACAAGACTGAACTATGTTTAGTGATACCTTAAGCTTAGTCTGCTATGCCTGTGTGAATTACAGCCCTAACATCTCTGAAAGACTCAGTATTTTTCAAACCAGTATCTAGATGAAGAACAGTTAACTGGGGCAGATATTGAAGACAAAAGTAATTAGAAATACCAGCAAATATGAAAAGAACACTCCACCCCCAATCAATCCTCAACAGCCAACTCATCCATGCACAGCAATTCACTTCCTTTTGTTGTTCTGCACCACTTGAATATGCTGTAACATGGTGCACTACATTCAAATTCTAAACCAGCTGTAACTGAAAGAGTTCACTTCCATACGGCTGCCTAGAAGATTGCATCTTAACCTGAACTCACAGGCACTGTGGTCTGCTCTGAACCAGAACTGCTAAAATTGCCTTTATCTGTGATGGCTCACCACACTCAGTAATATTCATGCAGCTTGAAGACAATTTAAAGTTAACAAATCATTCCTAACTGCCCAAGCATCTCCCATCCATGTCCTATCTCATTAGAGCAAGATACAGTATGAATATCACCAAGATGAAACTCACAATACTTAAAAGATTCTTCACCTTTTTAACAGAAACCAAAACCATAATACAAGGTTAATTGAACAAAACTATCACATTTGCACACTTCTCTGTCCAAACATTACTCAATGCCCCTATCTCTCCATCAGCATTTTAATCAGCCAATTTGAGATTAAAAGCATAACTATGCCTCTCTCCAGCACTGAACCAAGAATGCTAATACTATCTTACATGTGAAAGACAAGCCAATATTAGGGTGTTAATTTCAAACTGAATAGACACACAGTGGCTCAGGTGAGGCACAGTGTGTGTGCACACACACACAAATAAGACTAGTATCACCACATTCCACATTTATTTCAGGCTCCTAAACAGACAGATTAATACAATCACTTAAATAAGTAAGAAATGAGGTTTGCATTGCATGCAGGTTTATAATCTTAGGCCCTAATACCACCATGAGCAGAAAGCACAAATTGTAAAGGTCCTGTAATATCCAGAGAAATTTCCTGCATTAGTATTTGCATAATCTAATGCTTCTCTCAGTAAATCACGATATTATTACTGGGTAGTGCACACAAAGAATTTTAAATGAGTAGGACAGCAGGAAATTTTATGCAGCAACAACACTGAAAGGAACAAGAATGTTTCTAATACATTATTTACAGGCTTAAAGGGCACTTAGCTCTTGTGCTGTCTTTGATTAAATACAAAACAAGATTTCAAGTATGTTTTATAAAAATTAGTATTTATGAACTAATAATGACAGTAATCTACTCCTCTTCTTATCTAGTCAATTGAAGGAACTTTACTGATTATACTGTTACAACAGTAAATATTATCAAGTTCTATGTGCCTGTCCTGGTTTTGGCTGGGTAGAGTTAATTTTCTCCTGAGTAGCTGGTTCAGTGCTGTGTTTTGGATTTAGTATGGGAATTATGCTGGTAACACACAGATGGTTTAGCTGTTCCTCAGTAGGGCTAACTCCAAGTCAAGAACTTTTCAGTTTCTTGTGTTCTGCCAGTGAGCAGGTGCACAAGAAGCTGGGTGGGAGCATGGCCAGGAGAGCTGACCCCAACTGGCCAAAGGGATATTCCATGCCATAAAACATTGTGCCCAGTGTATAAACTAGGGGTAGTAGACCAGGAGCTACTGATTGTTTCTGGAGAACACGCTGGACATTAAGTCAGCAGGGGACAAGCAATTGTGTTGTGCATTGCTTTCTTCTCTTGGGTTTTATTCCCCCTATTCCCTTCATTACTACTATTACTTTTATTAGTATTACTGCTATAATTCATATTATTATATTTATTTTCTTTTAACTATGAACTGTTCCTATCTCAATCCAGGAGTTTTACTTTTCTGATTCTCCTCCCCACAAGGGTGGCTGGGAAGTAAGCAAGAGGCTGTGTAGTACTTAGTTGCTGGCTGGGGTTAAACAGCAACAACCCTGTACTCCTGAATTTTCCAAATCCAAGGTCTACCACCTGAGCATCTATCAATCTGGCCTTTATAACTGCCTCAAGTATCAGTATTTAATGATAAGACTTGGGCAAATTTTAATTTCTTCTTCATGTGAAGAATGAGAAAGTATTTAAATTATCCACCATGGCCACAGATAAACTGGAACTCCAGGAAGACACAGTGACTTCTACGCCAATAATAGCTCCACTATCTTTTCAGTTTTTGATTTAAATTCTGCACCTGGGACAGGGCAGCCCTGGAAGTGTGGACAGACTGGGGAACAGGAGGCTGGAAAGCTGTGCCACAGAAAGGCACCTGGGAGTCCTGGATGATGATAAGTTGAACATGAGCCAGCAGAGCCCTGGCAGCCAGGAGGGCCAACCCTGTCGTCGGGGGCATTAAGGACAGCACTGACAGCTGAGCAAGGGAGGGGATTGTCCTGCTCTGCTCTGAGCTGGGGTGGCCTCACCTCGAGTGCTGGGCACAGTTTTGGGTGCCACAGTGTAAGAAAGGCATTCAACTGTTAGAGAGCGTCCAAAGGAGAGCCACAAAGATGGTGAAGGATCAGGAGGGGAAGCTGTGCGAAGAGTGGCTGAGGTCACTCGGTCTGTTCAGCCTGGAGGAGGCTGAGGGGAGACCTCATTGTGGCCTTTAACACTATCACAAGGGGAAGCAAAGGGGCAGGCACAGATCTCTTCTCTGTGGTGACCAGTGACAGGATCCAAGGGAATGGCCTTAAGTTGTGTCAGGGAAGGTTTAGGTTAGATATCAGCAAAAGGTTTTTCACCCAGAAGGTGGTCAGGTACTGGAAGAAGCTCTCCAGGGAAGTGACCACAGCACCAAGCCTGACAGAGTTCCAGAAGTGTTTAGAAAATGTTCTCAGGCACATCATGTGATTCTTGGGGATGTCAGGTGCAGGGCCAGGAGTTGGACTTCGATGTTTCCCTGTGGGTCCTTTCTAATTCAGGATATTCTATGATCCTATGATTCACTACTAATAATGCAAATTAGAATACTGTCATTTTTGCAATTCTGAAAGGGTATACACCAGTCTCCAACAAGTTTAGAATTAAATACAGAAACTTTCCTTAAAAGCACCTTTCAGCTATCACTTAGTACAGCAGATTTTCTCCTTTGAGTCTTCTGAGTGGGAGATCCACAACTGTGGACACCAAAATTCTAAGGGACCAGCTTATAAACTGAATATTCCCACATCTCCATGGGCCCTGATGGGATTCACACCGGAGTACTGAATAGGCCAGCAGCTGTTACAGCAGGACCTCTCTCAAACATCTACCAAAGGCCTTGTGAGTCTGGGCGGGTCACTGCTGACTGGAAGCTTGCCAGTGCTATCCCCATTCACAAAGGCATGAGGGAAGAAAGAGGGAACTAGACACTTAGTAGAGTAACCTCAGCTCCTGGAAGAATTATGGAGATACTAAGCCCTACTGGAAGGCGAAAGAATTGTTAAAGAACAATGCAATCATCTGTCACAGGCAACATGGGTTCACAAAGAGAAAACCCTGTTTAACCAACATATCCTTCTATCATAAGGTCATTCACCTCCTAGATGAAGGGAAGGCAGTGGATGCAGTTCTGGTTTGACTAAAGCTGTTACCACTGTCCCTCACAGCATCCTTCTGACAAGTTGTCCAGCTGTGAGATGAGCAGGTTCACAGCACTCTGGGTGAAGAACCAGCTGGATGGTAGCAATCAATGGGCTGTACTGAATGGGGCTACATCTGTCTGGCAACCAAGATTTGAGTGCATCATTAGCAACTTGGCTGATGATTCAAACTGGGAGGTCCTGTGGATCCTCTTGAGAGGCAAGACGCCTTGGAGAGGGATGTAGATAGATGGGAGCATTGGGCAGTCATTAATGCAGTGAATTTAACAAGTTCAAATGCTGGATTCTGTACCTGGAATGGGGTAATGCCAGGCACAGGTATGAAGTGGGAGAGGAGTGGCTGGACAGCTGCAGAGGGAGATGTGGGGCTGGCTGGTGCTGGGCTCAGTGTGGGTCAGCAGTGCCCGGGCAGCCCCGAGGGCAAACCCCATCCCGGAGCACCGAGCACAGCACAGCGGCCCAGAGGGGGATGGTCCCGCTGGGCTCAGCCTTGGGGCGGCCTCAATGTGGGCCCTGCTGGGCCCTGCAGGTGGAGAAGGATGGGAAGGTCCTTGAATGTGTCCGGAGGAGAAAACGAAGCTGGTGGGAGGGCTGGAAGGAACTTCCTGTCAGGAGCAGCTGAGGACTTTGGGCTTGTCCGCTTTGGAGAAAGGGAGGCTGAGGGGTGACCCCGCTGCTCTCTGCAGCTTCCTGAGCAGGGGAAGGGCACTGGGAGCTGCTGAGCTCTCCTCCCTGGTATCCAGGGACAGGACATGAGGGAATGGTTCAGAGTTGCACTAGGAGGGCTTTCAACTGGCCATTAGGAGGGATTCCTATACAGAGAGGGTGGTCAAGCACTGGAACGGACTTCCTAGAGAAGCAGTCGATGCCCCAGTCTGTCAGTGTTCAAAGGCATTTGGACAGTGCCCTTAACAACGTGCTTGAACTTGGCCAGCCCTGCAGTGGTCAGGCAGGTGACTGGACAATGACTGCAGGTTCCTTCCAACTGGAAAAATCTGTTCTATTCCTTGAAATTGAACAGAATCCATTTAGACTCTCTACTTTCTGATGCAAAGTTTAAGCTTTTTACTTTTTCTGCATGCTTCCAGATGAAGACTTAATATATTTTGAGATACTCATACTTTAAGATATTACAAGGAAGGTGTGTATGCTAAAAAGAATTTCACAAATTTTTTGCCCCTAACTGAACTAAATGCTGAAATCAATAAAATTCTGATTATTATCATTAGGGAGCACTGAGATCATCTAAAGTTGCAGACTAATATTCTTCTAACATACCAGAATTTTTCACAGCCGTTTTAGCAAGAGAGAACCTTTACAAATGTGACTGATACTGTGTTTATTACGAAAATTTCTGTTTCTTGCTATAAAAACTACAGTGTCAGGACTTCTACATTGGGTATGTATAAAGAACTAAAGACTTCAACCGCAAGTGTGATTGGCTCTCCTAAAACAACCTGTTACTTTGAGCCACTTTTTAAAAATCCACAGATTAGTTCAGCATCCAGAAATACGTTTTATTTTTTAAGGTGAGGCTCACCTATGTATTAAGTATGCAGAAAAACATCTGTTTGTTTGTCTATTGCCCTGGTTTCCAAGAACACAATTTTTTTTTTTATTCTATGAACTGTCACTTCAAATACTGGGAAAAAACTTAAAGGACTTGTTGTAATATTAAATCTTACCATCTTCCCATCTTCCCCGGTCACCACCATCTCTTTCTCAAATATACAGGAGTGGAATACATGATTTGTAGCACTCTGTAAAAACACTAGTAAGGACCTACCAAATCTGCTTTGTGAAAGTAAGCTGCCCTTCAGAGATTTTAAGTGACTCTTGTGTTTTCAGCTCAAAATATTAAATTCCTTCTTATGAAAGGAGTGCTTAAACACTGATTGCTGTGTCTCTTCACTTCCAGATGTGGTAAATACACAAATCGTTTATAGGATGTAGAGTCTTTAACTGATAGACAATTAAATAGTATCTTGAACTTATGACAGTGAAGGAAAAAGGTTCTTTTGATCTGTTTTTCATTTTCTCAAAAATGCACTTAGGATCAACTACTGAACTTGAATGCTATTCCAATTATATAACTTCAAACGAGTTGTTCAGGATCTTTAGTCTAAGGATCACCTCAGCTCCACAATGAAAGATGAATTTAAAAATTCATCTGCACTTCAAAACTGCAGACATATATCTTGGTTTATTATTCACTTAACTTTTATACTTAAAGGGAATTTTTATATATATGTCCTTTATATTCGCTATAACTGTCATGTAAAATGTAAACACATACACACACTGTGAGCATCCAAAGGAACTAGAAGATTAGCTAAATTTAATCCTCTGTTAAACACCAGAGTAAATTAAATTCAATGTACTTCATGTCCATTTTCAGGGGAAAAAAACCAGCAGAAAAAACAGACTCAGAGTTATTCCAACACCTTCACAAAAGTGTATATTCCTAAAACTACATTAGATATGCAATTTTTATTAGCTAGTAGCACACATCTGCATTCATTTGGTAATAATCTCTGATATATTTGCTGTATTCTTTTGGTTTTTTTCTTATTCACCACAATTTAGGCATTGAAGAAGGTCTTTATAAGAGATTTATGGAATCAGCAACGTTAAGATTCAAATGTGGACTTTAAGGTGTCACTCCAATACGAGCCAAAATTGCAAAGATGTTCCTGACTGTATTTAGCAAATTAAGTAACATGATGTCAGAAAATGCAATATAACAGATGCTACCAATTACTTTTTACAGTCTGGCCACAATTTAAATGAACAAAAACGACAAAGATACAAAGACTTGTGGCACTGTGTCTACACAAGATCTGTAGTGATGGATCTATCCAGACAGATAAGACATAGGTATGTAAACCACCTACGCAATCATGGGTCCTCAAGTTCCACTAGAATACTGCTCCTGGTCTTCGAAATCGGAGTAGAACTTTTTTTTTAACACGTACCTGTCCCTGAAAGTAGCTTCTCTACTTTCTCAGACACATTAATCATAACATTACTTCAGCTGGATTAAGTCCCCTGTATTTTCCGGTGCTCCATCTCTCCCTGATCCAACCAGCCTCCCTTAGCTTGGTTTCCAACCCGTGTTAGAAGGGATTCTGTGCTCCCACAGTGACAGCAAAGCCTTGGGGAGCAAGGCCTGTGTTCCCCGAAGCTGAGGCAGGAGACAGGCCTGAGGGCGGCACACGGTGACTCGCCGGTGCCGCTGACTGACTGCAAGTGGCCATTTTAATCTAAGGGCCTGGGGACCCGATGCTGTTGCTGATCATCCTCCACCTCCTTCTCCGCGGTGCCCAGCCCCACCTCCCACCCCCAGGCATACAGGGAGATAAGAACGCACACCCGCGGGCGCGGCAGGAGGGTCCGGACACAACCCGCGGCACGGGGCAAGGGGCGGGAGTTGCCCGGGGTCCCGGCCGGGGAGAGGGGCCCGGAGGCGGGTCCCGGGGGGTCGCGGCGGTGCTCACCTGTACTGGGCAGCAGCCCCGCTGTGGGTGAATCCAAAGTAGTTGCCGGTGGCCATTTTGGCATCTTCCCCCAGCCGGCTGGGCACTGCGGCGGCGGCGACCGAGGGGCGGCGGCGGCCGGGGCCATGACAGGAGGCCCGGGGAGAGGAGACGGTGGGGAAAGAACGGGACACACAGAGGGACAAGGGAAAGAGAGCGCGGGAGCGCCGGGTCAGACTCGGCGCCTCAGGAGCGACCCCCCCCGCCGCCCTCTCCCCAAGCACGGTCACGCCGAGCACCGCTACTCACCATAGGTGAACGAAACTACCGGGCATATGGGAATCATGAGTCCGGCCTGGCAGCGACGGCGGCGGGTGAACTCTCAANGGTCGGGCCGGCTCCGCCTGCGCAGGCGCGGGATGTGCGCGGGGGCCGCTAGGAGATGTAGTCCGGCCGTGGCAGGGCTCCCGCCCGATGAACTGGGAGCCGCATCCGCCGCGGGAGTCCGCGTGCGCAAGCGCGGGATGTGCGCGGGGGCCGCTGGGAGCTGTAGTCCCGCTCGCCGGCCATGGGGAGCCGCGCTCGGGGCAGCCGATAGAATATATACACACATACAGACACACATATGCATATATGACATGTAGAATCCCGCCGTAGCTCCTATGTGCTTATTGCACGTGCGACAGTGGTACAGTCTCACCCACACAGGGCCCATTCACGTCACTTTTCCAGAAGCCAGGAGTCCGTCAGATCACTCCTGTAAAGCGCTGGGCAGCACACTGCGGCCAGTACAGTGACCTCCCGATCAAAGGCATTGAATGAGCGTCCGTTCCCCATGGCTCTGCCCCGCCTTCCGGCAAATCCTTCCCTCTGAGCATCAGATGTCCCCCAAAACTCTGAACAAAGCAAAACTTGAATGCTTAAATACTTTAATCCCATTTATGTATTTTGTCTGTGCTACAGTGTGCATTATTCCTAAACTAATCAAGGCTTATAAAACACTTCTGGATTAAGTAAAAACTATAATTTCGGAAGTATTTGTTTACTGTAAGCCAAGCCTATTCAAAACACACCTGCTTGGGATGTCCTCCTGCAGCCCTCACAAAGGCAGGGGGTTCCCATATCCCACAGTAGCTGTGATCATAGGCAGTAAGACTGCTAAGATATTATTGTCCATAAAATGAGAAGAGGAAAGTACTTTCTCATCTAAAGCTAACATTATTGCAGCTGCATATGAAGCACAACTACTTCCGATGCCAAACATCCTTGCCAATTCACTGAACGTAATTTCTTCGTCAACATTATTAATTTTGCATAGGAACTGAATATTACTGTACCTCCCATTCATTCTTATCCTAATCAAGCACAACAGTAAAAGGAATCTGCTAGGTTCTACCCAAAGTGCTTTTCTGGGAAAGAAAGTGGCTACTGGGTCAAGACAGTTAATTGCTAGAGATCAGAAAAGAAAAGCCTTAATCCAAAATTCTGTGTGACAGCACTTGAGGACTCAACAGAAACATTCTGTAGAAAAACTTAGAGGATACAGCCTCTGCCATGAAAACCTAAATTGACTCAGGATATGCAAATTATACAAGAGATATATAGTTGATATAGATATTTACAGCCTTATTTTTAATGAAAATTGTTCATAATTAGACCACTGGATCATGATGTTTGGACAAGAAGACAACAGAAGGTTTTTTTGTTCCACTGCCTTTCAAGTGTTTTCAGTTACAAGTCTTCCAATATACTGATGAATAGACAATATTCAGTACACATTGCATTAAAAATATAAGCATCTATACAGACACACGTTTGCACACCTTTTATCACTGCATCACTAAAGCTATGTTTTCAAAGTAGGTAGGCCTGCCATTGCTATTCATTTATGAGGTAAACTTCACCGAATGACAGAATCAGATTGGCTGGGGTTGGAAGATCGCTTTAAAGATCACCAAATTCCAACTCCCATTCCTGCCATGGGCAGGGACACTTATCACTAGTCCAGTTTGCTCAGAGCCCCATCCAGACTGGCCTTGAGTGCTTGCAGGGATGGGGCATCCACAGCTTCTCTGGGCAACCTGTGCCAGTGCCTCATGACCCTCACAGTAAAGAATTTCTTCCTAATAACTCATCTAAACCCACTCTCTTTCCATTTGGATCCAGTGCCCCTTGTCCTATCACTCCAGGCTCTTGTAAATAATCTCTCTCTGTAGGCTCCCTTCGGGTACTGGAAGGCCCCAATTAGGTCATCCCAAAGCCTTCTCTTCTCCATGCTGAACAAACCCAATTCTCTCATCCTTTCCTCACAGGAGCGGTGCTCCATCCCTCTGATCAACTCAGTGATCCTCCTGTGGACTCTCTCCATGGATATATATCTACATTATTAATACATACTACTATTGATACATATTTTATTATAATATTCCAAATAAACTTGAAATATTTACCCTCTTTTCAACTTTGTCTCCATAAAAAAACCCAAAAAGTCCCCCAAGGCTTTCTTACTCACAACTGAGATTTTTGACTTAGGTTTCATAACTTTTCTTCATCCAAGTAATTTCTAAATTCAAATACTACACCCTTTATGTTGTGATTTCAACCCTGCATATTTCTGAGCATAAACTCCCATCTGGCAGCCCAATTCAGCTGCAATTTCAGAAGAAGTTTCAGATTACTTTCCTGTGTGAATTTTGCATTTTGAGTTTTCAGTGCATATATCACTTTAAAAAGACTACAACATAATTTATGAGAAGTCATACTTTCTAAATGTGACAAAAAAAAAAAAAAAATCAAGGTTTCCTTTTTCCTTGGGAAAAAAAACCCCACTAGTACTATACAAGTCTTTCCCTCAGCAGTTTCCTAATAAGAACCTCATGCTTCCTGGTGACTTTGTGAACCATTACATAACATCTATTTATGCTACTACTAGCTTGCAGGATCAGATTCATGGTCTATACTTAAAAAACCTCAGCGGGTTATAAAACAAGATTCTATCTCCTTAAAACATGTATCAGATTGCTTCAAAATGACACAGTAATAAATTCAGATTAGATCCTTAAGGGTACTTTGACCTTTATTGATTTCTATATCTTTAACTGGGAGGAAAATACATGGAATGGTAAAGTGCAAGTCGTGGCAGAGGGAGAAAGACAGAAAAGCTTTAATGAAACACTGAAAATGTATTTTTTAAACAGGAAAAAGAAACTCCTCTGTCCCTGATCCTATTAAGATTACAGAAGAACAGCCAAGAAGTTCCAGAATGAAAACGTATGCTGGAACACAAATCTTTAATTTGGAATTAAATACAACAGATACTCTATCTGTGCAAAGTTCAAAGAGTCTAAAAATATCACAGACAAAAATGGCAAGCAAGCTAGCATTCAGAAAAACACGTTTTTGACCTTCATTTCAACTGTATGAGAAGAGATCTCCAAAATACGGTGAGAAGAACAAAGTACCATAATAACATGCGAGTGTCATCAGTCCTACTATTTTACTTTAATGTCCCAAGATGCATGGCATAACGTCTGTGCTGCTGCCACAAGACTGCAAAACTGTGATTGAAACACAATGGGGAAAACGGAATGTTTTTAAATATCAAGATTTGCTCAGTAAGATTAGGTAAGATTTCTTGGAGGCAACCTTCCAGTTTATGTGAAAGCAGGCTCTCAGCCAGCCTTTGCGTGCCCACCAGAGGGCAGGGCCACGCAGCAGAAGGTTAAAGCTTTCCAACACGGCACAGACCATGTTAACAAAAGCTGCTCTTTTATTTCCTGAAAAGGTAATTTAATACTTGGTGCTCTCTTTGTAAATGCTCTAGATAGAAAAAGATTTACAATCAGCATATAGAGTCCAGTGCTATCTTCTCAGCTGGAAATTATTTCAGATAGCTAGAGAGACAAGACATTCACCAGCTTATGAACCTTCTTATTTTAAAGTGAAATTACATTTTTTAAGCAGTAAAGACAAAGACCCCACACTTTCGAACTATTAAAGCAAGAAAGTATTACTTTTAACAACAGAGTTTAAACACTGTACAGTGACCATAACAACAGACATATTAAAACATATAAAAGCAATTTATTAAACCACAGATGGAAGTTATTACGGTTTAGGTTACTAAATTGCAACATAAAAAACCCACTTCCCAAATATAATAGAAAGTTATGCAAGTATTCATGCAAACTCAAATTACATGATACACATGAGAACCAAACCAGTTCCAGTTCCACAAGCAAAACCCTGTGTGTGGTAACCTCTGTCTTTCCTGACGCTTTAATAAAACAACTGTCAACATTATAAGCTAACCTCCCCTTTCACGTCAGATTTCTTCTTCCACCTTTTAAACTAGTAAGCACAGAACACCAAAGCTTTAAAAGCTGTCCTACTTTAGGTTTGCCCCAAAATGCTTTTCCTACTAGCTCTATTATCTCTAACCAGAAGAGTCCTCCTTTGCAGTTAGTAACTGCTATGTAATCAGAAGGACGAGCATGTATTTTTCAGCATTCCCATTCAAATCTGCATGCTAAAATCTGTTACTGAAGAAAAAAGTAATGCTTCAACAGTCTTCTCTGCCAAAGACGTGGGATATTAAATGAGGCAATCAGGCAGTAACTAGAAGAATTTAAGCCCTTTTAAGGCAGCTACAGAAGGAAAGTGTCTGATGAAGGAACAAACCCATTACAAAAGTCTATTTTAAGAGCCTATTAGAAAGTGAACTATACCCCTTGGGGGGATAGATGACTCACTCAGAAGGTAACAACAGAGATTTACCTTGGAAGAATTATGGCTCCTTTCCCACTGTTCTAAAGCCAGCATTTTTTTCATTCACTTCTTTCTTCTTTTCTAAATAAAATAAAATAAAATAAAATAAAATAAAATAAAATACAGTGAAGGTAATTCACCAAAACCTCTAACAGCCACTACACTCAATGTGCAGAATATTTCTCAAAGAAATGTATCATTACTAAAAAGCAGAACATAAAATCCCGAGTTGTAGCAAACCTTCCTTTACCCTCACTGACCTGTAATTAGGAATTCAGCTGTAAAAATAAACTTGGTGCTTGCTTTGGAGGAAATGCTGCAGGTGGAAGAAATTAACCCATTAAGAGCCAGCACAAAATGTTTGTTTTAGTCAGTTTGACTTATGTCAAGGCTGAAAGACTTGATTAAAAATGCATAAAGAATTGTTGATTTTAATAAACAATTCCTTGATGATTTGATTCAAACCTGAACACTCCTTGTGTACCAAGTGTTGACCTGTAAAAAAAGCAAAGCATACAGGGATTACAAACACCTGAACTCTCATTATGCTTCTAATATGAACAGCTAGTGAAAATTAGTTGAAAAGAGTAACTATGATTTTTTTACAGATTAATATTGCATATTTGGAAGTGATCTTGTGTGGAATAGTTATTTTTTGTTGTTGTTGGAGTTAAGCATTAAGTATTACAATACATCTGTTCATCTTCCACAGTTACGTGGTTTGACAAACCTGGTGTTTGTGCAGTGGTGATAATTACTATATTGCCTGCATATGATTTACTGTGCTTTGATTCTTGTATAAATAGCCATATTTTTATCTTCCAAAGATCAGACATGTAGTAAGAATTGTATATTTTTACATTTTTCTTTTCATTCTGCAACCTACATGACACTGTGAAACTGCAAGTTACCAAGGATTATTTAGACGAGTACACTTCGTATTTCTGGTATTTCCTTCCTGTTTTCCTGCTATTAAAGTGAAGAAGTGAAAGCCACTTCTCACACCAAAAGCCAGTTTACTTCATGATGAGGGCTCTAAGGACCTCATGGATCCCCTCTAAAAACCTCTTTGTCCACCTCCTTTAAGTACTTTTTCAGAAACATTGCTTAGGACTTGCAGCTGCTCATGCTGAATTTGGGGGATTATTCCCTCTTGAAACATGATGTTTGCCCTTCTGGCCCATATTAACAAAGAGAGATCTTTGCAATTTAAAAAAAGCCAAAGACTTTTGATTTTAAACACTTTATTAATAGGTGCTTGTTATGGAAACTATGGAGGCCAATCAGCCACTGCCTCACTCTGCCTGCACAAACTTCCTCACTCTGCCTGCACAAACTTTATCTGGAAGCTAGGATTGGGATTACAGTCCACTTCCTATTTCTTATAGTTTGCTTGCACTTTTTACAAAAAGTTTGCACTCACGTGGTAGCAAAAGCATGAGTCTAGCGTTAGTAGGAAAGAGAAAAGGACTAAGCTAAACTGGTACTGGGTGTCTGAAGAACTGTCACTGCTCAAAACACAGCTACATGACCCATTGCTGCAAACTGTGACCAGCAAATAGGAACACGTTGTGTTAGTTTTGTGTGAATTCTGACCGTATTTTAATGTTAGTAACTCTCATCATAAACCAAAAGGCTCAAATAGGTAACACAGAAGAGAAAACATGAAGCCACTTCGTGGTCTGACAGCATGCCTGGCCTATTGCAGTCTGCAAAGGCTGCTAAAAGTTGCCTCTTATAAAAACTGAGGGCAGAGGGCCCTTTCCATTTTGCTGTGTCTCAGAAGCAGAACTCGTTTAGGTGAACTAAGCCTTGTCAAGTCCTCTTCAGCAGGGCGCTCGGGATGCAGCACCGTGTGAACACGCTACAGAAAAAAAGCAACACTGACAGCATGTTTTCAAGTTCTTTATTTGCTTGGACAGTTTTTAAAAATACAGTGTTTAAAAGAGGTGCTGGGACTGCTTTAACCTTCCATCCCCGGTGCTTCAGCCCCGAGGTACCTGCCCGGACGGGTGCTCTGATGCTCCCTGGTCCCCAGCTGCACAGCCCCGCGGTAAGAAAAGGAAACCCGGGTCGCCGGTGGCGGAAGGGGGATCTGGTGGCAGAAGGGGAACCATCAGAAGGGGCTCCCGAGCGGCGCCCCAGGTGTGGCGGGGCCGTGGTTTCGCAGCAGCCACACCGCGCCTCACGCCGCTGCCCGGGCGGCTCCGAGCGGCATGGAGGAACCGCTGCAGCGCGTTAAAAAAACCTGCTATTTATGAATTATTGTGGGTTTGTTTTTTTTTTTCAGCCCGGAGAAGACTAAGGGGAGACTTCAGAGAACCACAGAATCAATTTGTAAAAGACCTCTGAGAGCACCGAGTCCAACTTATGACTCAACACCACCACGTCCAGCAGACCATGGCACCAAGTGCCATGTCCAATCTTTCCTCCAATACCTCCACGGACAGTGACTCCACCACCCCCCTGGGCAGCCCATTCCAATGTCTAATCGTTTCTGTGAAGAAGTTCTTCCTAATGTCCATCGCAGTCTACAGCCTCCTCGTGAGGGGAAGCAGAGGGGCAGGCACCACCGGTCTCTTCACTCTCGTGGCCAGTGACAGGATTCGACGGGGAGGTTTAAACTAGATATCAGGAAAAGGTTTTTCACTCAGAAGGTGGTTGGGCACTAGAACAGGCTCCCCAGGGAGGTGGTCGCAGCACCAAGAAGCGTTAGGACAACGCTGTCAGGCACATGGTGTGGCTCTTGGGGTGTCCTGTGCAGGGCCAGGAGTTCGACTCGACGTTGCCCGTGGGTCTCCGCCAACTTCGGATTTCCTGTGATCCTGTAAAATCTCCTTTCCAGCACTACGATCCCTCCCCCGCCCCTCAAAGGAGGCGGGAACGAGCGACGAAAGGGACAAAGGGCCGCGTCCCCTTTAAAGCTGCCCCCCGCCCCCCTACGTGAACGGCCCGGGGCGGGCGTTCCGAGCCGCGTCAGTTCCGTCTGTGTCGCGGTGCAGAGGAGCCACGCGCGGAGCAGGACGTGAGTGCCGGGTCCCCCCGCGCGCCCCCGCCGCGCCGCCATTTTCTCCCGCGCGCCCCCTCCCACGGCCCCCGCCGCCACTGCTGCCGCAGCTCCCGGCCCGATCGGGGTAGCCGCAGCCGGGCGGCGCCGAGGCGAGGCTTCCCCTTGTTCTTCGAGAGCACGCGGTGCCCAGCGGGAGGGATACCCCGCTGTGGAGCGGAGGAGCGAGCCGCCGCTGCCGAGGGGGAGCTGCCATGTTGGGGGGCTCAGAGTCTGATTGAGGGAGAAGATGGCGCCGGGCCGCGCTCCCCCCCCCACCCCGCGCCGGGAGCAGACCCGGCCCGCCGGCGACCCCTGGCTCGCTGGCTACCTTGCTGTCCTTTTCCTCCGCCCCGCCACGGGTAACCCGCATTCCCTTCGCTGCCGCCTTGCCCCGGGAGGATTTGGGCGTTCTCACCCGCCCACCCCCTCGCCCCCATCCTTGTTCGGGTCTCGAGTCTTTTTCGCGGGGGGCGATACAAGCCACGGAAAAGAGGAATAGGGGAGGAAAATGGCGGCTGGGATCCGCCTACCTGGAGTTCCCGGCTCGTCTTCCTTTCCCTACCTTCCATCGCTCTCCCTTGGCCCCGGCTCATCCCGGCCCCCTCCCCGGCGCTGCGGTGTCTCCTCACGCTCAGCCTCTCCCGGAGGGCACCCACCACCCCACATCCCTTTTTCCTCCAGTTTCCGCCCACACCTTCCTCCATATTGTCCCTTTCTCCTTCTCATGCGGACCCCGGGGTCATCCCCGCGAAACATCGTCTGTCTCGCCAACTCAGTGTCATCCGTTTGCTTATTTTCACGTTGTCCCATTCCAGCGCTCCTCTGCCTGCATCCTAGAGCGTGGCGTGCGTGTGCTTCCTCACACCCTGTATCCTGTGCAGTGTTGCAGCTTCCGTCCTTGTGCTACAAGCTATTAGCACAGGTCTTGCCCTACTTTAGGACTGCATCGATCCATTAGCATTATTTGGGCTTTGGTTTGGTTGTTTTGTGTTGTTTTTTTTTAATTTGCATACGTGGGGGTGTGTTTTTCACTGCCCGTTTAAGAATGCTGTTACTCCTTTTTTCTTTCCTGAGATATTCTGTAATATTATCTTGGCCTTTCCTAGCTGAAGTTTGTATAATGCACTTTCAGGAATGTTTAATTTTATTCTGAAAGAACAAATGAGCTGTGTATTTGTTAACAAATAGTTTCTAGCAGCAGGGAAGATGTGTAACCGCTATATCTAACCACATGTTTGCATACCAGGGTGATATACAAGGACACCTGGCAGCATGCATTCAAGGAATGCTCAATGTCTGCTTGTCTGGCAAATTAATAGACTCAAGTGACTGATGCTTTGAAGTGGCAGTGAAAAAATTAATTTCAGTGCTGTAGCTCACTGTAACTGAGGTGTATTTCAGACTGTTAGATTATAGGTGGGAGCTCGAGCGGTCACATGTGTGACAATTGTGCAGCACTTTGCTTGCAAATCCACCTGGGTGAAATGCCCATGTCAGGGTATAGCTATTGTTGGGGTGTTAATGATTCATATTTGTGGATGTAACAGAAAGGATTCAGCTGGAGGGCAGTATTACATTGTGTATTTTATATTGTGGGTTTTGCTGTGTCTGGGGATATATGAAAATATTGAGAAATTGTTCTGCTGTAGACAGTTCAGAAGCCAAACCACTGCATTTAATGTGCCCTAAATGTGTTTCAATGCAGTTGCAGCAAAAAGGGGAAGAGAGATTATATTAGAAGGAAGAGTGCTTGATATTGCATCTACAATGTGTATTAAAGCTTAAACAAAAAGGCAAGAAAATCTCTAGGAGGACTTGAAGAAGATGAGTCGGTACAAACAGGTTTGAAGATTGCTTTCCAGCCAAAATGGAATGTCATTCCTTATGTAGTGTTCTCATGTTATTTTTCTTTTCCCAGAATGCCTAAATCAAAGGAACTTGTATCTTCAAGCTCATCTGCCAGCGATTCAGATAGTGAAGTTGACAAAAAGGTGAACATTGTATACAGTTCATTACTGTATTAACTGTTTTCTTTCAGGCTGGGGTTAAGGAAATAGGTGAGCATTGTGTCACAACATGCATGTCATTCCATATGATTTATCAGACACTGCAAGGAGCTTTCTGTTCCACCCACTCACCTCAACAACTGCAACAACAAAAACCAAACAACCCACCTTCCAAGTTTTGGTGGATTGCATAATTTTTGCCCTATAGAAAAGTCTTTTTCTTCAGTTGCATTTTGTTTTTTTCATGCCATTCCGTATGATAACTGAAAGTTCCCTGTAATTCTTTGCTGTTCTGTAGCAAGCTTCTGAAGGCTTCTGTATAAACTGCCCTGGTGGCAAGAATTTGGACTTATTTTGAGAACATGTCCACAGCCGCATGCTTCCATTTTAATATCTGGATTACTTCTCCACAACAAAAATATGCCCTGTGTTCCTTGTGTTACTTTCTTATCTTGTTTGCATGGATTTTTTTCTTTGCTTCATACCGTCTGCTAGTTTCTCACTTAAAAGCTGAGCCAACCTGAATGTCTTTGAGTTGATAAAATTTAAGATGACTGTTTTAAATTTATAAATTGAATGTTTCCGTTTAATTTTAATAGTTATTAAAGATAGAAGTTTATATAGATGTGCCAATCATTATGAACAAAGTCAGAAAAAACTAGTTAATTTATCTTTTTAAGAAATGCAAGGTGGTAACACAGACACCAAGTCTTTTCATGTAGTACAGTACATGAAGAGGTTTGGTCTCCTATTTCTAAGTGAGTAGAAATAGTAACTTCGTAGCTTCTCTGGGTGATCTGTTTTACAGGTGATACTGTCTGAATCCTTTAAAAAGTTGCATAATTTATCATGCTGTGGACAGCGACTGGCTGCTTATTAAAAAAAATACAATTGTCTGATAGAGGTGGTTTCCAGATCATTCATTATCTTATCTATGTTTTTTTCTTTTTTTGGTGGTGTTGCAAGCTGTACTTTTCAGTCCGTTTAGTGGAAAAGAAGGTGCCATTTCCATCAGACTTAAATTTTTTAGTGAAACTACTGAACTGACAGTGTTGCTGTGGAGAAAGAGAAGGATTTTTGAAATGTATTTTGATCTGATTAAATTCTCTTTAAAGCCAAAGTGTTATGGTAAACTTCACTGAGAACAGAATCAGGCTTGTTTTGAAGGTTTTAAATTCCAGTCTAAATGTACAGTATTGGATTCGTGCCTTCACAGCAAGAAGGTGGTAGAGTGCATTGCTTGGTAGTAGTCCGTGACATAGAATGTAAACTTCCCTGTAGCATACAGAGGATTGTAGCTCATGCTTTTCTTTTTTTATTTTGCTCCAAGGCAAAGCGGAAAAAGCAAGTAACTCCAGAAAAAACTGTAAAGAAACAAAAGACTGGTGAAAGTTCAAAAGGTGCAGCTTCTTCTAAGCAAAGCAGTAACAGAGATGAGAATATGTTTCAGGTAAAATTGATGACTCATTAAACCTGGTTAAGGTAACATGTTACATCATATGCTGTATAAATTTTATGAGGTGATGTGAATTTCTTAACAGTGTAGTGCTTGGCCTCCTGAATCCTTGGCTGAAGGGGATTACGATGCTTGCATTCAGATGAGATGCTCAGAAAAGCATGGTCAGGTTTCAAGAGAGTAAAGGAATCTGAGTTGTATCAATTGATCTAATTCTCATCACTTTGCTCCTGGTAGCTCTGGGTAGTCATTTTATCATTAAATGCAGCACTTACCATCAGTGTACTTTAAATATTAGATCACGTTTGTCTGTACATGGAAATGTTTTTTTAATTAGGGCTCTTGAAAAAAATGTTCTTGGAAACCAAAGTGTGGACTCTTTGTTCCTATTTAACTAGGTCAAGGGCAATTTGGCCTCCTGTATTATGACAGCATCTTGGAATAAGTTTTGTTTGTTCCTTTATGTTATGATGTAGGGTTTAATCACTGAACATCCATAAAGACAGTAACTTGTGGTATTGCCCTGTTTTTAAGATGGGATGAACGTCTGTTTTTCAGTAGAAAGATGCATTTGTGAATTCAGGGTATTGCAGTTCCCAGGGTTAGCTGAGGCAGTAGCAGTGTGTGCTGAGAGAGCTGATACACAGCTCAGAATTAGCTGTTTTGGGGCTGTGGGTCAAGATCTGTTAAAGGTCTCTGACTAGCTGGCTGGAGAGGAACTTAAATTCTTGAGACTTTGGTTCTCAAGTTTGTAAAAAGGTGTGGGAAAGGTGCCTAATGAGATGACCCAAGCACAGAGTAATATAAATGAAATGGTTCTTGGCTGTAGCTCTGTGAAGTAATACAGGGGAAGAAAAGTCTGTGGTAGAGAGAAGACCTGCTTAACTGATACCGTGATACAGGGCAGTTATTTTTAATGTCTCAATTCTTAGTTCTCCTGTTATGTTCAGGAGGGAGAGCTTCACTTGAAGGCTATGTCTGGACTTTGGTGTTGAAGGAAGTGTATAATATTTTTAGTTCTGCTTGGGCATGCTTTGAACCCTGTAGGAAAAACGGAATAGTGAATTCTACAACTTATGAGGTGAACTGCAGGTAGAACTCTATAATAAAGAACTATGTATAAACTTAATGCTATGTTTGTAGTAAGTTCAGAAATTCCAGCCTTGGAGAAAACTGTTAAATTTTTGGTGTTCTCCTGATGCAAAAACATACCCAGACCCTTTCAAATAAAAACGAAAGTATGCATGCTCTGGTTTCCTGAAACCTTTTTGACCTAAGATAATAAAAAGTTACTAAAAACAGACAGTAGAGGACTCATATTACTCAGATAAGAACAGGGTTCTTCTGGTGTTGAGTAGAATACAGATCTTTGAGTATCACCTTGACCTAAAATATCAGTGTTACCCAGTCTGTGCCTGTCTTTTAAGTAATCAACAATAAAATATTTCTTAGATTACTCATTATGTATAGCATAGTCAGTTTTTGTAGTCTACATCAATTTCTGTGCACTAACTAACATGCAGATGTTTAAGTATAAGGAGTAAAACTACAGTAGATCTGAGGATACTCCCCGTTCTTCCCCCCTACCCAGGAGGGCATGCTCATTAATTTTTTAGATACAGTTTTGTTTGTTCTAGGCCTCTTAGTGATACTAGAAACTCCTTTCTGGAGACCTTCTCTCCCATGGCAGTAAAATGATCTCTGATGTGAAAGTGACTTTGCGGTATAACTTTACAAGTGTGGCTTCAGCTGATGGAAATCAGGTTGTAAAGCCTTCATAGGATAGTCACAAGTTCTATGGTGTTCATATTGTGTGTGGGAGTGGCTGCAAATGATGTGAAACCAAGAGTCTTGTTGTTCTACACCCTCAGGCTGTGTTCTTGAAGCATACAGATTCCTTTAATATAGAGCTCATTGTGACTTGTATTCAGAAGATTCAGCATTTTTGTAACTATGTACATTTTATATTTTTGTTTGAGATGGTTGGTGTAATGGTTTTTTCGCAACTACTTATGAAGAATAGTGTTGATGTAAGTAGAAGGCAATTCATTCAATATAAGAGACAATGTTTATTGTATGTATTTACATGTCACGGCCTTATTAGGTTTCATAGGGAACCTAGTATACCCTGCAACTTGATAACGGATCTGTGAGCTGTTAGGATGCAGAAATTTGTGTTACTCCCATGTGTGATGTATTACTCGAGGCCCTTAGGACAGGCATTATTTGTGTTAATGTGGAAGGGTTTAGCCTTGATGCATTAGATTCCTGTCTCTGGCTTCAAGCCAACCTGAGCTCTGCACCATGTGGTTTGGATAGTTTGACTAATCCTATCATCTACCTGTGCCTGATTTGGATAAGGTTTGTCAGGATGCATTAATGACTACCCAGAGCAGAACTGCATTGCATGGTCATGCATTTAAGTAACAGTCTCCGTGTTGTTCTGTCCACCTCACAAACCCCTTTTTTTTTTTTTTTTTTTTTGAGTTTTGACCATATTTGGTATTTAGCTTGTGAGAAATAAGTTCTTTGATTTTTCCAGTGTAATTTATCAGTGTCTTTATCATAGGCTCCTGAAAGAAGGTCGACATAAATTTATGATGCTCTGAAACTGTGATTGGTTTAGCACACTAATTATGAAACTTAGGTGGTCACCGATGCATTTCACAATTTGCTTTGTTGCTGATTTCACTATTTACAGGAGTCTTGTGCTCCTTCTAATGCTTTATATATGGTTATTGGCTAGGGAAGAGAGAGTGTTTGTTGCTGTTTACGCTTGCACTGTGTGTTTAATCCAGAAAAACTGGATTTAGGAAAAAGGATGAAGAAGGTGCTTGCTGAAACTCAAGCAGGAAATGAGTTGCATATCTATAAAAGGAACAGAGACACAGTTCAGTGCTTTTTATTCTAAGAAACAGAAACCTGGAAATAATGTTTTTAATGTTTTCTGATTTATGTAAGTCAATTGAGTAGTATAATGTAAGGATGTATAGTTTTTAATAAAAAGTATATGAACTTCTCTGTGAAGGCTGAACTGCACTAAGTACTCTGTTATAAATCATGATGACTCGTGGTTTAATCCCAGCCAGTAGCCAAGCCTCAGGCAGCCACTCGCTCACACCCCCACCAGTGGGATCGGAGAGATAATTGGAAGGGTAAAAGCTGGAAAACGCGAGGGTTGAGATAAAGGCAGTTTAATAGGGAAAACAAGAGCTGCACATGCAAGCAAAGCAAAACAAGGAGTTAATTCCCCACTTCCCACGGGCAGACGGGAGTTCAGCCATCTCCAGGAGAGCAGGGCCCATCACGTGTAACAGTGACTTGATAAGACAAATGTCATCATGCCAAACGTGCCCCCTTCCCTCTTCTCCCCTCCACTTTATAGACTGAACATGATATCCTACGGTCTGGAATATCCCTTTGGTCAGTCGGGGTCACCTCTCCCGGCTGTGCCTCCTCGCAATCTCCCAAGCAGCCCCAGCTTCCCTGCCAGCGTGGCAGTGTGAGAAGCAGAAACAACCTTGGCTCTGTAAGCTCTGCTCAGCAGTAACTAAAACATCTCTGTGTTACCATCGCTGTGTTCAGCACAAACCCAAAACACAGCCCCGTATCAGCCAATGCGAAGAAAATTAATTCTTCCCGATATAGCAACCTCTGGTATGCTGCTCTGGTTATGGAGATACAAAAATACCTTCCATCAGTGAAATTACTTTTAGGATTATCAGCAGCTGCATGAAAAAAGAATTGTTCAGAAATTAACCTGTACCAGAGTTACAGGTAGCTAAGTATCAAGAAACATCAATTTACTTAACTAGTTAAATCTAGATTTTTTTGGTGTGTTTTTAACTGTAGATGTTTGTTGGAACTGTACTTTAGAAGCCTATTTAAAAATTTTAGTAGTGGCAGCTTTTGCAGAGAGTTCAACTAAATATCCAAAATTTAATGGGAACATTGAGCTGAAATCTAGACATGATGTGAAATCTAACTTGATTTCAGCATTTACATAGAGAAATACTTCCATCTAAGGTAGGCTTATTGATTGAGTTAATGTGAACTTTACATTATTGCCCCTCACCTTACTGTAGTTGAATTAAGACATAGAGTCTTTCTTACCCTTGAAAATTACATTCTAAACCCTTTTACTGTATTTGCAGCTGCAGTCTGCTATATTGAATTAGGTTTTATTTCTTACAACAAATCTGGAGTTATTTGGCAAGGCACTAATATTCTTCGATAGCCATGGAAAAAAAAAGTGCTGCAGAGTGCTACTGATTGAAGCTATTCCTGGAGGTGACCTTAAAAGTTACTGGAGTATTAAAGGGTAAAACCAAGAAATGTTGTTCATTTAGGCTATTTAGGATATTCTTTGCCAGGAGTACAGATGGACTTGGGCATGGTACCAGGTTTGGTCTGAAAGAGCTAAGCTGCCATAGCATTATACTTCTATTTTTGAATTTTAAAATTGTAGTGTAATTTTATCAATTAAAAATACTGGCCCATAAACAGGAATGTCTTACTAATTTTAAAGGATGCTTTGAAGTAGGAAAAGTGCTTCAGACTTACATTATCTAAATATGTCGTAATTGTTTTAAAATCAAATTTAGATGTCATATAGCATGTGCAGAAGAAGAAGGATTTATTTAAGCAATCTTGAAGTATTCTTGTTTCTATCTGTTTTGTGAAATAAGAGCAATAGATTTAAACATCCGTGAATTATTGTAGTTGACTGGAGAGTTCTTCAGTCTTTCTGGTCAGACTTAATGCTAATTTTTGGGCCAGAAGTGTTGGGCCCCTCCTTAAATTTTATCAAAATGGAACATGCAGAGATAAAGGAAGTTGAAATTGAAAGGTAGCTTTTTACCAGGAAGAAGTATTTTATTTTAAAATTGTTTACTTTAGAATCTGTTCTTTCTTTATAAAATGTATCCAGAAGGTGCATACAGAATTCTAAGGGTTTCTTAGAATTGCAAGAAGCTGTATTTGGTTATGTTTTAATTATTTGATTTCTTGTTCTCAGATTCACCTTGTACTTGGAATTTATGTGAATAGATTTTTTTAAAATCATATTTGGAAAGATCTGGAATAAGCCAAAATATGTAGTGTATTGCATAGTTGGTGGTATGATTCTTCCCCGACTTTCCCCCACTCCACCCCCCAAAAAAAGGGGGTGCCCATGTAATTCAGTTATGACACTGGTTTGAAAATTACGGAATTCCAAAATCCAAGTTCCAAAATTTTATACTGTGCTACATGCTGGTAAACTTAGAAGATTTGACTGTTCTTTTGAACACCTGGTACCTATGAGGACTTGGGAGAGGGCATAGGACAGTTGGTGGGTAATGTTCATTTCCACAGTATTTACTGTGTTTAAGAAAAAAAAGGGAAGATATCACAGGTGAACATCTAATTTGCTTTCTGTACATGTGGAATGGACTAAAATTTAGATTTTGGAGTAGACCTCCCTTTTTCCTTCTTTGTTTAGAACTGTTGCAAAGAAAGGAAATACGTTTATTCACTTGCAAGAAGCAAGCATGTAAAGAATACAGGTATTTTTATTCTAGGAGAGCTACTTTTGCATTGAGCACTGCCTGCTCAACCAGTTTTAAGTCGTTACTTATTAGCCTACTGACTACTCTGAATTAAGCTTTTAATCTAGTTGTTTCTGTGGTGTCTAAAATAAGCTGCAGTGTGCAGTGTCACATGTCAGAGTCTAATGCTGCTGGGGAAAGTGAATGCTCTAATAAGTAAAATACCTAAAAGACCTTTATATGTGTTTTGACAGATTGGCAAAATGAGGTATGTCAGTGTTCGGGACTTTAAAGGGAAAGTCTTAATTGATATTAGAGAATATTGGATGGATCAAGAAGGTGAAATGAAGCCTGGCAGAAAAGGTATTGTTCTGCTTCATGTTACTTTGTATTAAAACATGGTCTGCACTTTGCAGTAGAACTTCCTATATCATGTTTTTCTCCTTTGTTGCTACGTGATATTTACTTTCTTACGATTTATATTTTTACAAAGGATTAATTTTATCTGTAGATTATGGATAAAATCTTGAGTGGGTTTATTGGCCTGAGTGTTTTCCTCAACAGATACTCAATGATTTATGGAAAGCTAGGTGTCAAATACAAGCAAATTTGGTAGGGGAGTTATAAACATGTTTATACCATAGCCATACTTCCCCCACACCCCCATTTGATTAATTTAACAGAATTTCCTCTGTTATGGTTGGATTTCTTATTTCAGAATTTACCTGAAAATATTTAATCATTTTTATAAAATTTAAATTTTGTTAAACCAACCATGTCCTTCAGTTCCTATTAAATTTTAGATTAAAACCTAAACATTTAAAGTGACTAATTTTGAAAAAAAATTGTTTAAAAATACTTTAGTAGAGGGGCAAATATCTCAAGTGTACCAAGTTTGTAATCTGCAGCACAGCACAAGGCACTGTACCACTAGTTGCCCAGGTGCTTCTCATGGCAAGGCTTCACTGTGAACCACTTTCAGAACTTTCACATCTCAAGATGGGGCTTGCAGGACAGTTGAAGTAGTAGTGCTGTGCTTAATGTTATGTTGCTTCTCTTTGAAAAGCCTACTTTTTATCTGTTTTCATATAGCATCAGTGCAAGGTAAGTATGAAACATTCTGCCCTGGCGATTCACAGAACCACAGAATGGTTTCACTTGGAAGGGACCTTGAAGATCACCTCATTCAACCCCCCTCCCTGCTGTGGGCAGGGACACTAGACCAGGTTGCTCAGAGCCCCATCCAGCCCGGCCTTGGACACTTCCAGGGATGGGACATCCACAGCTTCTCTGGGCAACCTGTGCTAGTGCCTCACCACCCTCACAGTAAAGAATTTCTTCCTAATGCCCAATCTAAATCTACCCTCTTCCAGTTTAAAGCCATTCCCCCTTGCCCTGTCACTACAAGCTGTTGCAAAAAGTCCTTCCCCCAGCCTTATGTATTGGGAGGCTGCTGAGTTTGAAGAAATTCAATGTACAATCACCATAAGGTTTGTAACATTCTTTTGGTGTGTTCAGGAGCAGCATTCATTTAGAAACAGTCATTTAGAAAGTTTGAGAAGCATTTTCGACATTTCTTAAATAACCACTGACAGTAGGTGTGCGTGCACCAGATATACTGATGCTCTACAGGAAAATTGCTTGTTTTGGATTTGTTGTTGCTAGTTAACAAAAAAGGTTACTCTAAGGACTTTACCTTCTGTGTTTCAAGATGGAATTTCAAATGGCAAACTGCAATGGGATTTGATGGGTGGGCTAAGCGACAAAAATGACGTAGATAGAAATGTTTGTCAATGCAGCAAAAGAGTCTGAATTTTATTGTGATAAAATTATTAATAATCTGATACAGTATGTGAGTCTAATATTTCCTTGATGCACTCACAAGCTGCTTATCTCGCTATCCTAAAACCAGGATAAGCAGTCAAAATTTTGTAATAAAACAAAAATAAACCAAGCAGTTTAAATTACTGTTAATGTCTCAAGCAGCAGGTCTGAACTTTGTGTGGTTCATCTGGTCTGTGGTTGAGGGACATCTTTGTGACATATAATCCCCTAACAGTGGTTAGTACACCTGACCTGTTTTCAGATGAAGCCTGCCCACCAAAGACTGGTGGAAGACTGCTTAGAGAAGCTCCATGTATACTACTTGCTGCTTAGAATTGTGGTGGTGCTCTGATAAGACAGTGAAAGTAAAAGAAAAGAAAAGGCTATGAGCTCCAAAAGTGGAATTCAAAGTTTCAGCTGTTTACGGGTCCTGCTCCACTTTCAGGGAGAAAGCAATGAAGGAGAACTATCACTGGGAGGGGAGAGTGGGAGTAACTAGTGGAAGAGCTTGGCAGGAGAAAGTATGAGAGGTAGCCGTGGGAGCCTGCTCTTTCACAGAGTGGGTGTAGAAATTGTAGGGTAAGAATGAGTAGACCAAAAGCACAAATGAAACATGTGCCTGTACTCAAGCTTGAGGAGGATGAGATAACATTTAGAACTGAAGTGATGGGTTGTGGGGTACTGAATGATTATTGGTTGAATGTCACTAGAAACTATAGTGAACTTGGAGTAAAAAGTAACTTCGGTGTTGGTTTGTGAGTGCTAGCGAGTGATACAGAGTCTCTCCAAGAGGTTACTAACAACATGTGTTATTTACAGTGCTTTAAGAAACAGAAGGGGGGAAAGCCCCTCAGAATCACAGTACTTGAAAAGTGCGCAGCAGTCCTGTCTGCATAGGTACAGCTTTTAGTAGCCTACAGGAATACAAATGATTTCCTGCTTATCACCCATGGCGTTTGTACTGCCTTCTGTCAAGGCCAGAGTTATATTTCACTTCTTGTGTTTAGTCTAGTACTTGTACAATTATTTGTTACACACATTTTCTTTGCAAACTTGTCTAGAGATAACCTAAAGTTAAGTTGGAAGTGGGTAGTTTCACTTTATAACTAAGATGATTGTTGAAGTAGCTCAGGCATTAGTATTATAACGCAGACTGTGTGTATGAAAGCAGCCTTTATAATAATTGCACAAGATCCTGCACCACAATTTTCTTTTTGTCTTAAGTGTTTATTTTTAATGCTTTTCAGGTATTTCTTTAAATCCAGAACAGTGGAACCAGCTGAAGGAACAGATTTCTGATATTGATGATGCAGTAAGAAAACTCTAAAGACAGAGCCATACAAAAACTTATATCATTTAGTTGTATTAAGCAGTCTTTTTACATCGGCTTTAGTTTTCTAAAATATTGTTTTTCAAGCTATTGTATATTTGGATTGCAAAACAATTTGTAAGATGAATACTTTTTTTATGTGCATTAAAAATGTATTCTGAGTGAGGCTATTTGTGTATACTTTACTAAAAGGAATTGTGTTGCTTTCACCCCATGGTGTAAAATAAACAAATCAAGTAATATGTAAAGCATACTTGTTTATGGCCTTTTGATTGAAGGTGTTTGCTGATAAGGCCACCTAATAGCTTTAGTCGTTGTTTTAATTTCAGTTTAGTTTACAGTTAATATGAATTTGTTTTCTGAGGGGATTTCTTAAAATGTCTCAAGTTAGCTTCTATTCCATTTTCTTTGGTATTGCCCTGCAGCTTTCTGCTTTAAGACTTGATACAAACAGTGAATACTTGGAAAAACACGTTTTTGTAGATAATTTTCAATACCGTATTTGCTAATTTACCCTATTTATTCAGATGTAAGCAGTCTTGAATATATAGCATTTTTTGCATTACTTGCATGAAGGATTATGCTAAACAATAACATCTGAACACAAAACACATGCTCTATCTTCCCGTTTTTCTATAGCTTGCTTGACCTAGAAAATACAAGTAGCCTTTTTCTTGGACTTTAGATGTGAAACATAACTTCTTCAGTAATAGACATATACCTCAGAGTAAGACAGTATTTAAAGGCTCCAAATGTGGTTATTAGTTAGTACACTTTTCAAAGTTTGCATTAAATTCATTCTGGAACACCTACTAACCAGTTATTCTATAGAAAAGGAGCGGTTTACCTGTCTGTAGGGTTTTTGTTCATTTGGAAGTATTGCTTAAACAATGATGCTTAAATTAGACTGTAACACAAGTTCAACAATCAAACAGGGTTAAAACCACTGCAGCCAAAATGTCTGACTGTTGTGTTTCTGCCCCATCCACTCTGCCTGCCCAGACCATTGAACTCAGGTTGCTTCCTGTGGCTTACGTGTGCACAGCTGGCTTATCTTTGTACAGAAGGCGCTTAGCGCGCACAGGGAGCTTACCCGGTACACGGCGGACCGTGACCCAGTGAGCTTGGCTGGTCAGCCCTGGTACCTCCTGGACAGAAAAGCCTCTGACCCGTGGAAGCTCTGTTACACAAGGTGCTGCCCTAGAGGAAGGGCTTCTTGGTGACACTGAGTCACAAACAATGGAAGGAAGAAGGGAGAATGTGATGGAGAACTTGGAGATGTAAGGGGCGCACCAGGGTGAAAGTTAATGGTGCCAGATCAAAGTTAGCTGGCACGTAATAATTACAGTGAAGAAACTGAAGCAGAATTGAAAGAGTTCATTTTCTGACATAATTAAGCAAAGCAAGAAGATAAAACAACTTTATGAAAAAGGACATTTCAAGACTAGTGGATGTCCAACTTAGTTTGGGTGTAATTTTCCAATTTGATGATAACATAGTCTCTAAACTTTGTATAGCTAAACAGGATTTACTCTTTGTTTAGTTACGGAACATTTTAGTACAGTTTATATTGCAGTCATGATTGTAAGTGCCATACGCAGTCTGTTTATGTGCTGCAGAGTTCATAATTCAATGCAAATAGGTATTAAAGGCTGAGGAAGAGAGACTTCATCAAATTGTGCATATTACTTAATTTAAGTATGTCACATACCTTCATCTTCTTTTTAACTTACCCATTGTTGACGTACTACAAATAAAATTAAGATCTGTTTTTGTATAGCTCAAGAAATTTTAAATTTGTAAGATCTGTTTGAGGATGAATAAAAGGGTGAAGAGATGTTTGTGGTAGCAGATGTGGTTTTGGGCACAACATTCTTTTTTGAGTGACTCTTAACAACATATAGGGCTATTTGGACCAAATATAATAAATATGAAATAGCTGCTAAAATTTCACAGATAAGTGAGTGAAGTAAATTGCTTCAGATCACTATAGACAGGTTCTAGATGTTTTTTATTGCAATATATATATTGTGATTTTGTTCCTTCAAGTCTGAAATTTTGCAGTCATATTTAATGCATTTTACCTCAAAACTTGGAAGTGGCTACTTAAAAGTGCATGATTATATTGGAGGGAATATTGTCCTCACTTAGATTACTGTGCTAATAGGTCAGTTGTGTTCAGGAAGGTGGGAAATGAAAATCATTCATTTGGGGAGAGCAAGTGAAAAAGTTTAATATAGTGATTAGTTTTCATGTGGAAATTGATGATAGAGGTATTCAAAGAAATTAGTATTTGTTAACCATGAACTATGAGTTATTAGTAGGTTATCAAAAGAGACAAGTCAGCTTCACAAATGAACTCAAAATGGGGTGAGTTGGTCAGGTGACTGATGTGCTTGTAAGATGGTAATATGCAAGTAACCTCGACAAAAATGTGACACTTTCAGTACTACTTTGAAATAAACAGTTGGTAGTGATTTGTCATATAATCATCTGTAGGCTTTTTTTGAGAAGAAAATTCAAATCTTTTTTGAATAAAGATTATTTTCTTCCAGACAGTGTTAGCTAGGATATGCGTAGAAGTGTCCATGGAAGAAAATTGTGCATGTATGATGAGGCTGTCTAATATGAGATAAAAGCACTGCTCCCTCTCCCATTTAGGTGATGAAAGACATTTGATTCTTGGTATTTTTGCAGGGCATATTAGCAATATGTTTTATAAATTAAGCCTACTGTGGAGCTTAGGGGAAAAAACACATCACAGAGCTGCCAAAGTACCGTACGTGTGATGATCAAACTGTCATGTACCGTGTTCCTGGTATGTAGAGATGTTTCTTTAAAATAAACAAATGCAGTACTAATTTTGATATTTCTTTTAAAGAAAATGGCCCTGGTTATGTACTTATGTGATCTGTTAGCAACAAAAAAAAAAAAAAAAAAAAAAAAAAAAAAAAAAAAAAAAAAAAAAGATGATTGTAATTCTGGTAACTCAAATGTCTTATTGTTAGCCATGTGGAATGTTTCATGTTTAGCTCTGGTGGTGTCCAATGCAGAGAGACCAATGCAGAGAGCCCTTCAACTGTAATTACCTTAATGTTCAAATAAAAAACAGTTAAATGGCATATGTGTAATAACAATTTGAACACTTGGAAATAAAAAGAGACTTCTGATGACATAGTGTTATTTTTAATAGAAATTTAGCTACACTGTAATGTTATGGTACCTGCTGTTTGTTTCTTGCAACTGTTGTAATTTGGGAATTTAAAAACTTCATTATCTTACATTTGGTCTATGTTTGCCTGTGGGGAACTGATGGTGTAACCCCAGAGGGATAGAAATTTTTCACTAGGATAAAAATAACAACTATCATGTAAATGTGGAAGCAGAGGATACAAACACATTTTCAAACATCAGATAGAAGGAAAGTGCCTGGTAAGTTGTTACTCTTACGAGAGTGGCTGATTATCTTTTTTCAGTGGAGTTTCTCTTTGACTATAAATGTAGCCACAGATGAGGTAGAAAAATCTCACGCATTTGTTGCCATTGGTCAGTTATATCTGCATAGGCTTCTTTAGCAAGGGTATATATTTTTCACATACTTGAAGTGACTGATCTGTAGGGAGTGGATTAATTAGCAGATTGTAGCCTTGAACCTAACAGGCTTTTCTTGAAGTAATATTGAGTAGTCTAGCCACTGAAACAGAAATTACTCTGGCTCTAAGGGAAGAAATGGAGTGAGGAGTTGATGGAGGGTCATCATGTCCTCACTAATCTTCATTCACTTCCCTTACTGATGGGGTTCTGTGTAGCTCTGGTGACTATGTATGGAAGAGCATTCCAATAGGCACTTTGTCCTGTGATGAATCAAGGATGCATGTCCTCTGCTTGCAGCTACGTAGAAGTGTGAAAACATCTGCTGAGGAACTGAAATAAATGGTCCTTGGCTTAATGATGGTTTATCAGGGTAGCTTAATTCTGCTATGATGTGAGCAGAAGGACGTGCCACCAATCTTGGGGATACTTTAAGAGCCTGGCACCTGTTCCCTTGGTATGGCACTTGATTTAACAAAAATGTAACAATTTTTTATAAGATCTGCTTAATTTGGTTTTTATTGTTACTTCCATTTTGGTTTCAGTGATTCCATATCCTCATCACTGATCAGATGCCAAAGGAAGTATGGATTGACGTCGTGTTGAGGACTCAAGTTTTTAAAAGTTACCTGTTAAAAGGGTGAGCTCTCAGTCCTAAAGGTGAAAGGAGCTTGCTGTAGAACTGTGAAAGCTGGTGCAATTAACAGACTGTTCTGGGAAATCTCTAGCTGTATTTGATAAGGCTAAATAAGGAAAACATGCCTGCTTGGTCAGCATGCCTAGTGGACTGCTGTTAGTTATCAACACTACTCACTTGGGCAGGAATTAGTAAGATGAAAACTGTTGAAGTAAAGAAATTGTAAGATTTTACATAACCCAGTTATATGTGTTACCTAAAAAAGAGCTGTTTCACACCTTAAGAATTCAAATGCTTTATGCTTTCACTAATAGGCTAATGTGTCAGAATAATTTTTACACTGTTGAAAACAAAGCTCATTTCATCTTAGTTCATCTTAAACCTCAGTTTACCTGTTCATGAAAATACCCTCACACCACAGATGTGAGGGAGAGGTGAATGACAGTATATTAAGAACAAATTTGAGATTAGCGACCCTAGCAATTAGCTACTTGAAATTAAAGCTAGGCAGTGTACATAGCAATAACACTTTGCAGTGTGTTTGTGGCATTGGTTTTATGTAACCTTTAAAGGTTTTTGCTAGCTGTCTCAATCTGAAACAGCGTTGCTGTTTCCTCTGCTTTACATTTGCTATCCCTTAGCGAGATCTGCAGCTCCTTTTGTATTTCCTCTACTATTTGTGTTCTGACTGGAAGCATCCATCTCCCTCTTGGAACACAGGTATCTCTGGCTAAAGTTACGCTATCACAAGACAAGGAATACCTCAAAGACTGGATCCTAATGTTACTGGGCAGGTAGAGCTGCTATTGCTAATAAAGGTCAATTAATGTGTCTATATATTTTAGTATTGTGATAAAGTGTACTTAAAATAGTTGAATTACTCATGTCAACATGCATACTTCCCAAAGGAAGTAATTTTCTTCATACTAGCTTGGATTACTGTCTGCAGGGAAAGTACTGGACAAATGATTTTCCCCCTGAAGTGATTATGAACAGCTTGGAGAATACCACAGTGAGATGGTTCCTGGGCAAAAAGTGATTGGAGCTGTCACGTGGATGGATATCCTTGCCATAAGTGAGGGTGACTAATTGCAGTGGTTTGGTTAATGGAAAGAAAACTTGTTTGTGTGGGTAGCCTGAAAAGTTCCTAAAGTGACCTGTAGTACATGAGTATCTTTTATGATGATGTAAAGACTGCCCTCCTGTCCAAAGAAACCTTTGAACAATATTAATTTGCAGTATGTCTGCATTTATATAACCTGATTTTTATATATATATATATATTTTTCCTCCAGAGGTGTGTCAGTATATGTGATGTAGTCCCCTTTCTGTAGTAGGAGAACTAGTAACCCTGACTGAGTCATTTCTGTATAACTGGAGGGGGAAAATGTATTTCATTATTTTCACAGAGCAGCCATTATGTTGATATTTAATAGTAAAGTGCCTTTCCTCTATCCAAACAATTTGTTGTAACATGAGGAGAATATTTGTGGCTTATCTGTTAAATTGTTTGGGAACAAACATTTTGGGGTTTGGGGAAAATTTTGTAAACAATTCACCTAGGTATTTCCCTCACTCCTATAAATGTGTTCATGCCTTGGTGTTTTAATTCTGTGTCACTTTTTTCCAAGAAACTGAGGCTTTTTTTCCTTGTGATCCTTAAGGAGCTTTGCAAATCATTGTATTTAACATGCTGCAGTTTTGGATTTTGAAAATCAACTTGCAAATGTCATCCTTGGATGCTTTTTTTACTAGATAACTAGATTGTTATCTGGCTGAGACTGTTTGCTTTGTAGTCAGAGTAACTTGAGAAGTGTCTGTTAAATTGCAAGCTTGTGGTAATGCCATGTGAGAAGGTGAGGAGAAGGAAATGCACAGATAAATCAGTTATTTTTCAGAACATGATCCAGAAACAGTATGTTCTCATTTTGAAGGCAAATACTAGCCCCAAAACTGCTAAAAAGCATTCCGCTTAAATTTGAAACTGCTTCTGTTCGAACACAAGTTCATCAAATGTGTCCTTTTAAGAAATATTTTTGAAAAAACTAATAGCAATGTTATGGGTTCCTTTTATAAAGAAATCTTCACAGATAAACACTATGTTTAACAATTCAAAATTCTTAAAGCTAAGTGAATTTAAATCAAAATGCAATTTTTAACTGACTTTGTGGTTTTGACACTTTGAAACAATTATCTTAACTAAATAGGTAAATTTCTGGGAAGCTTCGTGAGGACTTTGAAGCCTTCCACAAGTGGAGGTCACATCCTTGGTTCAAGGAAGAGACCTGTTAACTTCTTGTGTGGAAGGTTTGGGAAAAGGGGCCACTGTGTGCTCTGGGCAAAGAGTTTGATCTCCTTTAGGTCACCTCAAAGCCTTGGTGTTATTGGTCTGATGTATCAAATGAAAGGTACAATGGACTTGGTTTTTTGTGTATTTCACTGAAGTAAAATTTGGATGTATATTTAGGTTTATTAAACTTTTTTTTGTGTGTAGTTGTGTCTTCAAGAGGATTGAGATTAGCACCTAATCAAGAAATTTCACTGCAATTGATAGTATAGTTTAGATAATGTTCAGATTTATTTTGCATTTGGTTTCTGTTTGAGTCATTGCTAATGTACTTCCATAGGCATCAGTGATCAGTACAGCATTTAGGTTGGGAGTTCTCGTGCAAGGTAGGAAAACTGTTCTATTTCCAAACAGGTCTCTTTTTTCTTTATGGATCTCTTAGTGCAGGATGAATGGAAAGTGTAGGGAAATGGAATGAAATAACTTGTATCACTGCTTTTCACTTACAAAGTATGCAAGATTTTATATTCCTATAAAAGAGCATGACAACCAGTTGGCAAATCTTCAGCAGTGTATGTAATAGTCCAGAGAAGTGAGACTTTTTCCTTTTTCTGGATAAACCTCAATAATGATTTTTGAATAGTTTACAGTTTCTCTAACAAATATTCAGACAAACATCGGTGTAAGGGGCTACTAAATGCAAGTTTTGTGCTGGCAGCAGTACTTCAGTAATAAGTTAGTGCAGCAAATGCGTGTCCTGCTAAGTTTGGTGATGGGCCTGAGTGGTGCCTTGGCTCAGGCATCGCCCACGAGCCGGCCGGGCTGATCCCGGTGGGAGCCATGCGAGGCCGCATCTCCTCAGGGACCGAGGCTCCTGGGCCATGTCTTGCCAGGACATAGCAGCAGCAGCCCGAGCTGGGACCAGACAAAGCTAAAGCTGCCACAGCCACACAGGTGCACAAGCGCCAGGGCGGCGTTCGGCTGCAAGTCACTCACTCTGCCCTCGAAGTACCTGTGGCTGCCCCAAGCCACTGAGCTCTGCTGCTCTCGTGCTGCCGGGCCCTGACCTCCCTGGGAGCAGGGACGGCTCTCCAGGTCACTCCTCAGGGCTGAGAGGTGCTTTACCAGTGTCTGATCTCTACAGCCAGGTAAGGAGCATTTTACTTTCAGCCTAAAGGTATATTGTGCACTAATGACATTCACATATATACAGCTATTTGTTTATTACATTATCCACTTATTTATTACAAGTGTGTTAAATAGTGCAGTGTTTGACAGCTGTCTGAACTACTAAATCATCATTTGGGCCTTTGTCAAATCACTCATTAATTACCCTTCAATGATCGCTTAATCACCATCTGATTACCATCTAATTTCTGTTCAATCATCACTTATCATTTGATCATAATTTAATCATTAATCAAATTCTTTTAGTTAACAACTCAACAATGACTTGATAAATCACCAGTAATACCAAGATGTCACTCCATGCACTTGAATTTCTTGGCTGTTGTGGAGTAGAAAAGGTCACTGCAAGTATTTACTGTAGAAGAACTGGACAGCTATTTGTGTGTGGCCTATAATAACACTGCATTACTATGTAGGAGTCCTTCACTTTGAAAGTGTTTCTAAACATTCCAGCGACTTTCTTGATCTTTTAGAGTCAGCCTCTTCCATGGTCTGTGGAGGACTCTTGTGAAAACATTATAATCACCTCAGAGGGAGTATTGGATGGTGATGGCAAATAGCTGTGAATAAAGCTAGTTGAGTTCTCTGTACTGCTGGCTGCCAGTAGTGCTGAGGCAGTTGCAAATGAAACATCTGTTGGAGGGCTTTTTTCCATTTTTTGACACATGAATCTTCAGTAAATACTTTGAATTTGGTGGGACAGGGATTTGAGTCATTGTTTTCAGAGTAATGAGAGTTGAAATTAAAAACATTGTCTTAAATAGCACCTTCTTACCGTGTTAATGATGAGACAGGGGATTTAGAGAACAGTTCTCGCTAGTGTTCAGGAAAAAAGTTCCTGTGTCAATTCCTTGTGATGAGTTAATTGCCCAATGTTTTGCAGATATATTTTTGTCTTGTTATGCAATATGTTAAAACAAGACAATGTTCATTGTTCAAGATATGTAGAATAATGTGTCTACTGTTGCTAAGAATTCTGTTTCAGCCTGTAGGAAAGCTGCCAGAGCAATGAGATGAAAATCAGCACAACTCACATGTGTCACATAGTGCCTCTGTTGCCTCAGGATTATGCTATTTCATACAACACTGAGCATTTACTGCTCTTAGATATATGAAATTTACAATTTTTATGAAGCTGGATTGCTACATCTGGATTTTTGGCTTGACCTCTGATGAGATGGGCTCAGCTCGTATCTGTTTTCCTGGTACTGAAATACAGTATTTTTTGTACCATGAAGTGTGAATTCATGACTCCACTATACCCTGGTTTTCCTGAATGATCAGTAACCCTGGTATGGTCCTACTTTTTGTGATTCTCCCTAAACTATCTTTCATCCCTGTCAGCTTTTCCATGCCAGTCTGCCTGCTTCCTGGGATAGCAGGAGCAATGGCACCTATGAGATCCTGCTTTTTGCTTTGCTACCTGTTCTCTCCAGCACTCCTGGCACGTGGAAAAAGTAGACCCTAGCCTTCCTGCTGAAGTCTGATCTGAAAGGAAACAGGTAACTGTTGCAAAGAATAGCAACAGTCTCTTTGGACCTTTCTTGATGGGAAAAAAATAACGCAATAGGTGTATGAAATGTATTTCATAGAATGATTTGGGTTGGAACCTAATTCCAACTCCCCTGCCATGGGGAGGGGCACCTTCTACTAGACCAGGTTGCTCAGAGCCCCACCCAGCCTGGCTGGGTGAACACTTCCCGGGATCGAGAATCTACAGCTTCTGTAGGAACAAACCTGTTCCAGTTTCCAGTGTCTTACTGCCCTCACAGTAAAGAACTTCTTCCTAACACCTAGGTTAAAGCCATTAAACCCTTTTTCTACCACTACAGTCCCTTGTAAAAAGTTCTTCTCCAGCTGTCTTGTAGACCTTTTAGGTCCTCCCCGGTGCCTTCTTTTCTTCAGCCTGAAACACCCCGGCTCTCCCAGTTGGTTTTCATAGAAAGGATGCTCTAGTGTTCTGATGATCTTCATGTTCCTCCTTTGGATTCTAACAGGTCCAAGACATTCTTATGTTGGGGATCTCACAGCTGGGCACAGTTCTCCAGATGAGAATCCAGTTCCTAGTCCAGTAACTTGTTCCCAGACGAACATGCATCTACTGTCATGAGAAAATGGCACAATTGAAATTTGGGCATGAGAAAGGCTGGCTTGTCAACTCTGGGTTGTCCGTTTTACTCCTGCACCAGGTGAGAGGCAGGATCATCCTATCCTCCTCTGTTAAAACCAACTTTTTGTGAAAATCTTAGACCTGCTTTGCATAACTCTGAAGAGAGGGAACTTGTCTCACAGTTTAGTCAGCATGTGGATATACAAATATTTCTAGTCTTTCCTTCAAGGACCAGATGTTTCAGTTATTGTGGAAAACCCAAATGTGCTGCATAAGCAAGAGGTCTGTTCATGCTTTCTAATAAATCAGAAGGCAAATGCAGTGAGGGAGAGGTGTATGAGCAGTCATCATCATCTGTAGGAGATGTATCTATAAGATTTTTCTGGTTTTCTGGCAGTTAAAGTGAGCAGTAGCTCTGCAGTATGGGGCCAAAATAAGATACTTACAACTTTTCTTTGCAGAGCTTTATAAGAAGAAGGTTCAACCTTGTATAATTTTATTTCGTTTCTAGCTTACAGGTCTCTCAACAGAAAGCTCACTGTTCAGGTAAGACAGGACAAGACATTGTTAATCTTTGCCCTGGCCATGTTTCAGGTTCCTCTTTGGCTGTCTTTGGGGTTTCTCAAGGTCTGGCTTCTTCTGTGTGTGTTCTCTTTGTATATGGGTCACTTCAGACACTTTAACCCAGGAAGTCTCCTCCCTGGTCAGCCCAGGAGCAGCAATGCTCTTAGCTGACAGCGAGGAGGAGTTGGAGTAGGGTTAGTATTTGACGTGCCTCACCCCAGATCATCAAACCTCACTATTTTCAGACATCTGATATTTCTGAGAAAGTCTGGACTCTTCTTCATTTTTCTTTTGCTCCAGTTGGCAGCAGTTCTGACCCCATTGTCTTTTAATCATCTGGCCTCTAATTTCTTTTATCACATGGTAATTTCCAACTACAGAAGAGGGAAAAAAAAATTCCTTTTTTTTCCCTGCCTTTATTTTTTTTTTTCCATTTAGCTTATGTTCTCTGCAGAACTTGGCATTTTCTTTGTTTGAATACACACATGCACAACATGTGAATGCACAACTGGGATAGATGGGACATTTCCAGCTGGAGTCTCTTGCCTCCAAAGGGTGA
The DNA here is from genome assembly GCA_013397865.1 of Struthidea cinerea. Classification (NCBI taxonomy): domain Eukaryota; kingdom Metazoa; phylum Chordata; class Aves; order Passeriformes; family Corcoracidae; genus Struthidea; species Struthidea cinerea. Next base: position 74,432 of record VZTI01001644.1, on the reverse strand, counting down.
AGGGTGGCTTACCATTCATTCATTACCATTACCATTACATTCAGCTTTCAGACCTGCACAGACCTGTGTGAGTGCAGCCAGCCACTAGATGTCAGCATTATTTTAAAAATAAACAGCCGAGCTACCAATAGGCCATTCCTGCTTAAAATATACTGATGTGAAGTTGGTGAGGCTTGGTAACTCGTGCCTAGACGCTACAGGCTTTCATATTTGTGAAATGCTCCATGACACCTGTGGGGGTAGCAGCATACCAGGGTGAATCTTTTTAGTAAGTTCCCACATTTTTAGACCTTGTGAAAAAGAGGTACCTGCTAAAACATCTGACAACAAAGTGGGATTGGATAATAAGACTTCTGAAGTTCAGTTGTGCTAGCATTCAAGTGTGAATCCATCAAAGAAGTGAGTGAGGCAGCTCCCTGCCAGAAAAAACGCTTTTGCATCATGGAGCCCCTCAGGAAAGCTGAAGAACTTTTGTGTGCACATTAGGGCTGCACTTAGGGGGGAAGCTGGCTAAACTGATTTAGTGACTCACTGGTGTACACAAGATACAGTCTTTCTTATTCCTCTCTCCATTGCTCTTCAAGTGGCTAATTTGATAGAAAATAAGCCAACAGGAACAAAGCAAGTAGTTTTCTTTCGGGAAGATGATCCCTCTCTCATCACGAGTGCCTGTGTCAGCCCAAGGGTGAGACTGTGCAGCTGAGGGCAAGATTAAAGAAAGGCAGAGAGACAACCCAGTGACAAATGTGAGTCATTCTGGTTTGCCCATTTTCTCTTGGCATTTTTGCGTGGAAGGCACAGTATCTACCTGTCCTGTAGACTCGATTTCCATCCTCTTGCTCCTTTTGCTTTTGAAGGCTATTCTTTCCTGATTCCTGGGTAGAGCTCAAGTGTTCTGTGCAGTTCTCTGTGCCAATTTTCTTGTCCTCAAGAAAATTGTTTCACTGATTTCCATTGTTTCACTAATCCATCTCTTCCCATTCACATCACTCTTAAACACTTCCCTTTCCTCTATTTCACACAGTAAGTAATTTGTAAAAGTGCAGTTAACTCTTTCTCTATTTCAAGCTTTGTATCATTGCTTCAATGTAGTTTTTTGTGCAGTCATTGGGTTTGTCTTGGCAGATCTCTTTATCCATCTTGACATTAGGAGTTCGAGAGGAGTTACGAGTTGGCTGGAACAAATGGCAGAGGGCCTGCATCTGTAAATCCAATAGGACAAGGGCTCTCTGGTGAAGAGCTGAATAAAATGTCAGTGCTTAACAACTAATAAAGAATAACATGATAATAGCTCATTTCAGGCTCTGCTTCACGTCAGCATTGAAATTACCTCTGCTGACTCACAAAGGACATATGAACTCCCATTCTCTTCCTTTCTGGTGTATTCTTATGGTTCGCATGCTGCATAGTTACTACACAGTGCATCATTTTAGGTGCTTTATAACATTTTTGATATTCTGTAGGCTTTTGAACACTTTTTCTAGGTAGATCTTTTGCTTAACTCCTATTTTATCTATTACCATTATTCACTTGGGGTAAATCCCACTCAGCTTTCTGGAGGAAGGACAGAAGTTAGTCCCTGTGGCTTATGAATCCCTTTGTCTCAAATGTATCCAACATGAAGAGGTTTTGAATTGTGATTGAATCCTATACGCCCTGAAGCACTTCCATGTTTGCAAAATTGTTGTATTTGCTAGAATCCAGTAAATACCAGACATATATTTTATTCTGAGTTGGGAATTTCATATCCTTCTGGAACAAAATACTTTATTTCCCACATGTTTTGACTACATTATATTGGCGCCTCTCATGTCACTCCACTTAAAATTGTGTCAGCATTCGCATTATAAGTTGTTTTTCAGAGGTTATAACTTGGACATAAAAATTTGCTTCCATTTTGAAACTTGGTCTTCGCACAGAAGTATTAAAAAAGACACCAACATTTTCTTTCAATAATTTTGTTATTTTGGGAGGAGAAGAGAGAATAAAAAAATTAACACTGAAAAATGGCAAAGTGTGCATTACAATTTGTTCAACTTTCACCAACAAAGCGATGGAAAAAATCAGAATTTGTCGATCTTGTTAAGCTATAATACATTTCAATATCTTTTTAGTTTTATCAGTAGGTGGAAAGATGGAGAAAAATAGATCTGAATATGTGTGACAGGATGAATCTAATGCCTACCCCTGCATGTAGGTTGTGCAGGTACAATCCCTTCAGCATTTTTCAGAAGCTGAGAGTGCCCATCTTAACTCTGAACTTTAAATCCCATCAATCTGAAAGTGCCACTGCCCCTGACTTTGTTGCTTCTCTTATGTGTCTCAGAAGTTATGATGCATATACCTTTCTCTGGGGTGCAGGAAGACATTACATAGAACCAAAGAATGGTAAAACTGAGCTATTCCATTTTTTGTGGTAGGTGCATGTGGACCATGTTCCTGGGCACAGCAGATGGATAGAAGGGAGTTGGGTGCCCCAGGTGGAGCCTCTCTCTGTGTGAATTGTAGCCAGGTCCTGTTTGTTTGTAGGGCCTCAAAGTACCTCTGTTTGGTGAGTGATGAACGGTTGTTGTGGTTTAACCCAGGCAGCCACTCGCTCACACCCCCACCAGTGGGATCGGAGAGATAATTGGAAGGGTAAAAGCTGGAAAACGCGAGGGTTGAGATAAAGGCAGTTTAATAGGGAAAACAAGAGCTGCACATGCAAGCAAAGCAAAACAAGGAGTTAATTCCCCACTTCCCACGGGCAGACGGGAGTTCAGCCATCTCCAGGAGAGCAGGGCCCATCACGTGTAACAGTGACTTGATGAGACAAATGTCATCATGCCAAACGTGCCCCCTTCCCTCTTCTCCCCTCCACTTTATAGACTGAACATGATATCCTACGGTCTGGAATATCCCTTTGGTCAGTCGGGGTCACCTCTCCCGGCTGTGCCTCCTCCCAATCTCCCAAGCAGCCCCAGCTTCCCTGCCAGCGTGGCAGTGTGAGAAGCAGAAACAACCTTGGCTCTGTAAGCTCTGCTCAGCAGTAACTAAAACATCTCTGTGTTACCATCGCTGTGTTCAGCACAAACCCAAAACACAGCCCCGTATCAGCCAATGCGAAGAAAACTCACTCTGCCCCAGCCAAAACCAGCACACTGGTTTACTGGAGTTACAGTGATTCTTGGGTTTTGCAGGATTGAAGACAGGAAGAATGAGCAAAAGGATTGTTTCGGTGTTTGGACGTATCGAAAAGGTCCAGTAAGAGTCCACCTTTGTCAATGTACCTCTTACCATGTACACTTAGAGAAAACTTGAGGGAAAGGCTTGTTATAAAATACAGTGTGGAGGCCAGGTGATATGATTCTGGTACAGTGGGAAGGCATGTTTCATTAATAAATCTGCTGCTGAAGTCGTGTGTTACTCTGAAGGGGGACTCTAGTAGCCAACTTTAACTGCCTATTATACATGGGATTATGTCAAAGATGCATTGCAGCAAGTATTCTGTGTAATTAGGAGTTTCAGATGTGGTAATTGCTGAGGATAACTGTGCAAATACTTTTACTGACCAACAGAGACTTTTAGCTCAAAAAAGATGTCTATCTTGTTACAGTGAAATGTGAAGAAATAAAGCAGGCTCTCCTCACATTTAAAACCCAGTGACTATGGAATGTTTTACACTTTCCACCCTGTAGAGAATTTTGTGAAACAAAGGGAGACCTCACATACAGTGTAAGGTCTCAGAAAATATTGGTTCTTATGAAAGATTTAACAAATATAAATTTCTGCATAATAAATAGTTTCCAGCGAAAGAGCAAACCAGCCTGAATCTTACCATCACAACCAACAACAAACGGAGTGAAAACCAGGCTCAGAAACCATGGAGACTATTAAATCCTCAGTGTTACACTGCCAGTAGTTTTTCAAGTTTGGTGTTGGAATAAAATATTCAAAATTAAGTCTAATATACAAGGCTTTAAAGGACAGAAAACCAAACAGCTTTTCTTTACAAATGCATTTTACAGGGTTTAGTATAAACAAGTATTTTTAAAGTTCAAAAACAACTCCAAAAGAAGTTTATTCTGGAATAGAATTTGGCCATAAATATATGTCCCCAAAGAGTCAAATCGTGGCCTGAGGAATCCGTTATCACAAATCTCCTCTAGTTCATGAAAATGTCAGCTATGATTCAGACCTGTCTTTGTGAGTGAAGGTTATCATGAGTTGAGACTGACTCTAGGCTGTTTTAATGGGGGGTAAAGAGGTGGCTGGTAATGAGGAAAATAAAAAAAAAAGGTGAGTGAAGTATATTGCTTTCGGTGTAAAAAGATGGAGTTGCAAGAATGTCTGGACTTCAGAGCAGAGAAACTTGGGATATGAGCCTTGACTGATTGAGCTGAAGAAGAGGGATGTCTTAGGAGGAGAGATAAGTAAGGCCCAGCTGCAGGGAGGAGAGAGAGATGAAAATGCACTGAAGCGCAGTCTCTTAGGCTTTGATTTTGCAAACTGATCTGTTCAGGCAAACCCTTACACCCACGCAGAGCCCTGTTGAAGATAATAGGATTTTGTGCAGGCTCACAAGAATCAGCTTGCAGGAATGGGGCCCCGAGTCCTCAGGAGGAGTTTACACTGAGTACAAGTAACAGAAGGGGTAGCTGGAAATGACACATCTCAGCAGTCCCTGATCTTGAATCAGGAATTGAGAGAGTGAACTGGTCTTGTGGAACATCCAAAATGACAGAGTTACATTTATGTTGTTGTGCTGTCAGTGCTTCTGTTATAATTCCCAGTGGAATTCACATTTGGTATCTTTCCCCTCACCCCCAAATATCTTCCAGGCTAAAATCTGGCAGATGAGAGCTCAGCCTGGGAGGCGGAAATCTTCCGAAATGTGAGTGCAATTGGTTTAGATGCTTGGCTTTACAGGGCATCTGGAAGGGGGGGAAATATCAGCTGGTTTCCCATTTGTTTTACAAAATAGTATTTTATGCTATAAAAACTAGGTGATGTGTAGGCTTGTCAATAAGATAAACTAGATTTTTGCTTGCCACAGAGCCTGTCAGAATATTTGTGACTTATTTTAGAAGTACTGTGGACTTCATTCCTTGGCAGTCCCTACAATGTATATATGAATCTCAGTGACAATTTCTAAACAGTAATTGCAGTTAGAGGGCCTTTATACATTTCATTTTACTGTGACTGCTTTATCTAGCAGAGCCTGACTGTTCTGAGTGCCTCATTAGACCCAGCTCTAAAGGTCTAATGTGACAAGGTGATGACAGAGATCTTTAGTACAGTGTGATTGTTCCCAGGGCAAGCCTATTATTTGGGCTTCACATTCTTTGACAGCTCCAGGTAGGCATTCTAATCCACCACTGCTGGCTATTTTGTGGTCAGAGGTTTCACAGAGTTTCTAGGGAAGGTGCTCTAACCTCCTATTTTAGCTAAATCCATCTTGTCTGTGCCTAAGAGCAATACTGGTACCTTTAGTATCAGTAATAATAATAATAATATCCTAATTATGAGTGATGAATTCCTTTGTATGCTAGTTGAAAAAATATTTCAAAGACTAAATGGAATCTTGAATATTTACTTTTCAAACCTTACTCTCTATCTGGGTTTCATCCTGAATATATGTTTACTGTAATGAATGGCAATTCCTGCCTATTTCTTTTTGCCATAAACTAAGGAGTTCACTAGTTTAATTCAGAGGCAGACATTCTTGGACAACGAGATAGATCCACAAGTGAGTGAGGCCCCAGCAAATACTGTGACTCCCCAGTCCATGGGGACGTGGCTGAGGAGATGTACAATTAAGTTTAGGAAACACAGAAGGTGGTGGATAAATTAAATGGAGGATTGCTGTTGTCAAAACTCCTACAACACAAGAACTAGGTGGCACTGGATGAAGCTAGTTGGAGACAGTTTTGGGAAAAAGAAAACACTTTGGGAGCCTATCGTCACACGGGATGGTGGAGGCAGGTTCAAAAGGATGTGACAAAGGCATGTGCATAAAGGGAGTCTGGAGGAAACCAAGGAGAAATGTCATCGCTAACATCCCTGGTCCTGGATACTGGGAAAGGATAGGGGAATGGACAGCAGAAAGTACCATTCTCATGAAGTCATGTGTCTCATTTATCACTGCTAGATATGTAGTGAACTAAATGGACCATTAGTCTGACTCAAGGGCAGTTTTATAACAGAATCAGGGCTGTTACAGATCCTGTCTCACATTTTCACTCATTAATGATGCAGAGAGACAAGGTCCTCGTGTGTGAGAATCACAGAGTCATTAAGGCTGGAAGAAACCTGTAAGATAGAGTCCAACCATTAATCCACCACTGCCAAACCCACCACTAGATCGTGTCCCTAAGTGCCATATCTGCATGTCTTTTAAAGACCTCCAGGGATGGTGACTCAACCACTTCCCTGGACAGCCTGATTCAGTGCTTGGCAACTCCTTCTGTGGAGAAACTTTTCCTGATGTCCAAACTAAACCTCCCCTGGTGCAACTCAAGGACATTTCCCCTTGTCCTGTCAGTTGTTCCCTGGGAGAAGAGGCCGACCCCCACCTGGCTGCACCCTCCTGTCAGCGAGTTGCAGAGAGTGAGAAGGTCTCCCCTGAGCCTCTTTTCTCCAGGCTAAACACCCCCGGCTCCCTCAGCTGCTCCTCACAGGACTTGTGCTCCAGAACCTTCCCCAGCTCCGTTGCACTTCTGATAACTGGCAGACCTGTGCAGTGACAGAGCTGAAATGCAAAGTTTCCTTCTGAGTGGCTGTGACAGCGAATGAACTTTCAGGATAGGGAATAGCACCAGAAATGTGGCTTGTTGGATTAGTTCCCAGTTTTGCAAGATGTGGATACATGGCTGGCAAGGCTGATGCAGAAGTTTCCCAATGAGATTCTGTTGTGGTCAGTGTGATGGCAACAGAGATTAATTTGGCCCCAGGTATCTTTTCTTAGCTTATTGAAATACAATTTTAAAATATTTTATTTCAGCTTTTAATAATATTTTTCTTATTTTTGGAAGATCTGCAAATTAAGCAACATATGACTGATAAAAAGTGGCTGTAGCTAGGGAGCAATTTCTTAGTTCATTCTGAAAATATATTATCAAACAAGTATCCAAATCTATCTAAAACACGTAGTTGTAATAATGCTTAGATGTACATGTGCCTTTCTGTGGCTTTCCTTAAAGTCAGTTTCAGGTTAAATTTTTTTTTATTTGTCCAAGTCTGTCTGACTCCTTTTAGTCTGCTTCCTGTGCAGAGCTGATCCACAGAACCTGTGGAATTTGATAATTCCTAGTTTATGTGATTTTTCTTAGATGTTTTCTCAGTAAGTTATTACTTATTATATCCACCTGATCCACGTGTATCTTTTGTGTCCACTTTTAGTATTGACTACAGAGCAATTACTTCCTCTCTTCAGTTATGCAAAATACCGCATTAAATAACCTGGGTCCTTGAGTGTCACAGGGAAAAGCAGGCATTTAACTCTAAGGTTCTAATCCATTATGATTTTCTACAGCCCAGCTGGGAACCCTACAGATTGCATTTACATTGCTGTTAATGCAATTTCTTGACGTAGCCAGGGAAAAAAAACAACCCAAAAGGAATGAAATCATATATTCTGATTTGGGAATAAGTGATTACATTAATTAAAGTGCTAAGGAGGCCTTGTGACATCTTAAAAAATGAGAATTTTTTTTCCAGGAAACACAGATTTAGTGCGACAATGGCACAGTCAATTCTCTTCCAAATTTTAATGTTACTGAACATACAGTATGTGCCCTTTCATCACAGTATCACACACATGAAACATACAAGTCTGTTAATGAGGGAAATAAACTTACAGAAAATCTTTCTTCCAAGGCCTAGCAGGGACCTTTCTTTGATTTTTTTCAGCCCTTCTAACAACTGTTCTGCTACCTCTGTTTCCCACAGGAGGCACAATCTGACAACATCTTTCACTCTTGGGTGTGCTTGAGTGAGAGAACTGCTTTCTTAGCTATAAAGTTACTTGTCCTAAATGGTGAACTTGAATTACGGGAAAAGAAGAAAGAATTTGGTCTAAGTGGTAGTATCTTTATTATCTCTTAATAATACAAATTGTTTTCTTTCTTAAAATCAATTAACCTGGTGGTAGAACCCCTTCTTTCAGCAGCATTTTATTTATATTCCTGTATTTCTTTAAAAGGTTTTGTTGGCCATCAGTCTTCAAAAGCAGAAGCAGACAATCAGGAGTATTCAATGGCAAAAATCCTGTTGACTTCAATCTTACTGGCTCAGTCAGGCCACAATCTTAATTAGCAAAATTCCCAGGAGCATCTTTTCTTCTGGACAAAACTGAAAATTTAAGCACTAAGCCATGCTTAGTGTGTTTCAGTGTATTCTTTTGAGGAAGCACAGAGAATATAACTCTCTGTCAAAAAATAAATTGAACAGGTATAAAGTGCATTACTCAATGTTTAGCACATTCTTATCTCTTTTATAAACTAGTAAATTGTATCTGCTGCAGATGGCTTTTTCTGGCTCTGCCTCACCTCTGTTGTGAGGAGCTTTGCTGACTGCTTTTCTTAATTTCTGCTTTTCGTGCATTCAGCAAACTGCATTTTGGTGCATTTCTCTGTCTCCTTCCTCAGGGCAGATTAATTCCCTTTATTTTGTGTTCCCGCCCTCACCTGTTCTTGCTGTCTCTTACACAGCTTTCAATTTGCATCTTGATCTCTCATTCTTTCCTTTTCTCAGCTTGCTGAATCTGGTGTGATAAATATTCTGATTTATCTTCACCTCTTCTGTGTCCTCTGCCCTTGTCTCTGCCTGTCTGGAAGTTCTGGTCCCACAGCACCATGTGCCTGCTGTTACAGGATCAATAGTGGGCTCCCAGGCTGCAGGGTGACCCAGAGACAAATAAAGGACAATGTGTTAAGATCAGCTTCGGGTGATTCATTTTTTAGGTTTTGGGGGTGGGATGGGCTAGTATTCAGGTATTTCAGTGCATATATTCCTGTCTATATGGCCTGAACCCAAGAGAGGAAAGAGCAGGAGCTTGGACCTGGGCATGGGGTAAAGAGTGAGCTCACTCTTTTTCGTAATGGTGTTCATCTGGTGTTCATCATAGTTCAGCTGTATCTGACCATAAAACTACAGCCTGACATTCAACCAGTTTAAAGAGTATGAACAAGGGGTAGCATCTGTTTTATCACAGCATATTTTGAATAGTTTTTGAAGAGAAAGCCTTTGAAAGGAATGGGGTAACCTGGAAAGCAAAGTCTCCGGACGGTTTATATCTGACTGGAGCTCTGTTGTCCCCACAAAAATGTGCATCTGGACATCTCACAACCTTTTGTCATGTGTTTATCCCTGTCAAATATAAAAGACACAGAAAAATAACAGAGTGCTTTCTTTTACTGCATCTTTTGCTCAGTTGGTAAGTGACCCCCAGCACACCTTTTGTGTGTGGGAACCCTCTTGTGGGCTCAAGTGAGGATGAGAAAGAAAACAAGATTTCTGTTGTGTAATGTAAGCCACATAACACCATCTAGCCTGTTTTAGAAGGGTGGTTCTTAGATCAATGAGATGATTCACAGAGGGTAAAAAATGCTAATCTTCATCTCTCTTATCACAGGATTCTTTTTACCCAAATCCTTCTGGCGCTCACTGGGAAATCACCACCCAGTTCACAGTCTGGTTTGAAAATCAGAACCCTCATTTGCTACTACATTTGGTGAAGTAACTGACTGACACATGAAGAGTTTTGCCTTTTTTGACCCCTAGACATGGGCTACTTAAGTCTGGTTCATTGCAAGCAGGAATCGGGAATAGTTTTGGCAGCTTTTTATGTCCAGAATGTGTATCCCAGTGGAAGGATTTATCTACTAATTGCTCTGCAAAGAAAGGCAATTACTTTTCTTAATTCGTTTCAAAGTAAAAATTGATGGGATCAGAGATTTTCCTATTGCTAAAAATGAATCTTCAATTGCTTGATTTCCTGCTGATGCTCATAATATCAATCCTTAACATAAATCAGCAAAGTCACAGGAGAGTTGCATTGAACATACCTAATTCCTCACAACCTAAGTGACCCATACTGCATTGCTGCAGCAGCTCCTCAGAGATCAGAGCTGTTTGTTCATCTTCTGGCAACAAGTGCTATGTTACTTACTTTGAAAATAGGTCCTATTTCACCCTTACATAAGCAAAACCCAAAAGAATCTGCTGCAGTTCCAGGGGGAAAGGCCAAAGCCAGTGTCTGATCAGCCATTCTGGTCAAACACTCTTGAAACAAGACCTTGTTTTTTCAGTTGCAGCAGTTTTTAGTGTAATCTCTACGGGCTACATGAATCTTCTGGAGTCAGCGACTGATGGTGTCTCATGTGGGTTGCTACTTTATTTTCTCTGGACTTCAGTGCTGCTTCGGGCACAGCAAACCAGGCTCTTTGGAAAAATGTCTGCAAGGGTACAAGGTTGTCTGCAACACTGTTCTAGTGGCTTTCAGCTTTCCTTAGGAAAGGTTACACTGAATTTAAACTGTGTCCAGACTGTGTTAATTTTTTGTTTCCTAGCTGAAAAGATTCAAGATGGATTTTTATTTTGGAATCTGAGACCTAATAAGAAGTTCAATTTATGCAAACACCTTTCTTTGGCTCATACTTACATGACAAAATGTTATGCTTTCTGAAGCAGTGGCTGTATTGTGCCTGCCTGATGTGGGGATAATTAGCTATGTGGCATGTCGCTGTGATGTACCAAGAGCGGCGAGAAGAGCGACATTGGAGAGAATGAGTCCAGGAGAAAATTCTCTTTCATTAATAATTAAATCAGTCCTTTTATAACTTGGTTTGCAATAGAGGAATGACACAATTGGTTCACGGCTCAGCCACCCACCTAAGTGATTGGCCGAACGGTGTAACACCTGCTTCAATATATGTTTTCTCACTGAACCAAAACCTCTCCACAGACTATGGGCAGCTGTGAAATAGTTTACAAAATAAAAAACTGTTTCTCAGCTAGTCTGCATGAGAAAGCTATGTTCTCACAGAATATTTAGAACAAGCTGAAGAATTTCTCTGCTTCTAACTTTTTAGCATCCATAGTGGCACACGTCTAATTGTTTAGAAAACACTAGTGCTAAAAAGTGCAACTCCTCAGTGATGGGGGCCAGAAGTCCTGAATGCTGTCTTTCCTTTGAATTGCCTTCCATATTCTACCAAACTGTCTTCAAAACATGGTTTTATTCTTCCTATTTCACATAGATTACTGAGACACTATAGCTCCTTGGTGCTTGACACCGTGCTTAGTCTAACTTTTAGGCCCAGCATGTGAACTACTTTACATATGTGAACGTGCAGCAGAATGTACCTTGTTCCCATATACATGCTAACACTGTTAAGAGAGTCATCATTAGACCACAGGGACAGTAATTGAAATACTGAGTAATCTGAGTGGTCAGAAGAAAGTAGATACTAAACTTCAGACTTAACATTGCTGTTGCTGAGAGCATTTTCTTGGCTCTCCTTCGCGTTGCCTTGTAGATGGGACTACAGCTAATGCACTGGAATTGCATTGCATTCCCATGCAAGAAACACAGAAAGGTCTGATTTCCTTTTATTCCTGAGCTCAGGCTTCAGTGTCTTTCCCGACTCTTTCTGGGGGACCAGGGTCTCAGGCTGTGTTTGGCTCGGGCAATGCAGAAGCACTTTTGAACTCTGACATGTAGGTATGCACATTTGTCATATCTCGAATCTGCACAGGGGCAAGGCCCAAATGTTGTGACAAAAACCTGAATGCTCCAGCCAGATCTCCAGTCTCAACAAACCAAGAAACCAGAAAACTGAGACATGTTTCAATGCACTCTCCACCACTTGCTCCTGCATAGGCTGCCACATATGCCTAGAGAGGGGCAAATGAGAGTTAGATGAGATTAGCAATGCATGCACAGCAATCCTGGCTAATGGTAGCCCACCAGCCTGCCAGCTGCAGAGACCCTGGGACCATTGCCAGCAATTCTCATGGGTTTGCAGACACCCTTGCAGGTGCACTGACATGTGCAGTTGATGCAGCAGTGTCACTGTGCCCTGAGCAGGGGGGCTGCCCTGTGGTGTGGCTGTGATCCCAGAGCATGCAGAGATGCAGAGACTGGTGGCCTTCGAATCCCCCAAAACCTCTAAACAGTGCAAATAAATTTCGCAGTTGAGATTATATATGCAGTATTCAGCTTGCTTTCCTTTCCTATCCCTTCTCTTTCCTGCTGAATGATGGTGAGTGGAGAAGGCTCTTCCTGCATGTCTTCAAATTCATCAAAAGAGGAAACTAGAGCAAATGATGAAACATCATTTTTGTGGGACACCTTCCTGTAGGAGAGGTCAGGTGGCAGCTCTTCTACCAACTCTTTCTCCTGTTCCCACTTCAGTGCCTCCTGCCAGTAAAGAGGTGGAAGGAGGCAGTGCAGAAGAAGCAGACACAAAGGAATGGTATTTGGAGGGGAACTGAGAAGCACAAAAGGTTTTCTGGAAAACTGCAGCTTCACACAACCTTTCCCTGTCATCTCTCTCAGGGTGCCAGGCAGCTCCCACCATGCACCCTGTCTATGGGCAATTGAAGCCTGGCTGGGGTCACATTAGGGAAAATCAGTTTTGGGGATGGGGTGAGCATCTGCTTCTCCCCCAGATTTATGGCTGTGGTGGAAGCTCCTGTCATCCCTCACTCTGCATCTGTGTTTCCAGCCGCTTCTCCATTGTTATTTCCAAGTGACGACTGATTGAATCTCTGCTAGTGCAGCAAGCAGGCTGGAGCTGCTCCAGGTGCAGGTTCCAACTCTCTAAAATGTCCACTGGCCACAGAGGACCCACTGCCTGCAGACCTAGACATGTCTGGTTAAGAAGGATCTGCCAAAAAGTATGTTGTTCTCTGTCGTTGGAGTGTTTATGCTCTTATTTTTTTCCAAGAGTTCCTGCCAAATAGCAAGATAGCACAGATGCAGAGCTACTGCACAGGTCGTGGAGGAGGAAGTTGTTTCTTAGCTACAGCTGAAGGTGAGAGCCTTACAGATTGCTGCCTTGTTCCGGCATCTGCCTCAATCCAAACTTAGTTAGGTGGCGTTAATTTTACTCGATCTGTGATGTTGCACTAGCACAGCTCTTGTGTGTCTGGTTATAATTACGACTGCCTGCAGTTTTGGATCAATGCAGGGCTCACCCAGCCTTCAAGGTGCACCTCTGTCCTACACCTTGCCAGCCCAAGCAGTGAAACTCACAGTGAAAACCACGCTCCAGTGATCCCTTTCCTCAGTTCTGCCGCAGTGTAATTGTTTGCTCCAATAGGATTAATCACCCCCTGAACGAGGTGCCCTCTGCCCTTTGTTAGTCGTTCAAGCCCCAGAGCTCCGTCCTGTGCCCATGGTCACTGGAGGGCTACCAGCACAGCCCACATAGCTCAGCGGCCAACTGGAACTTGTGTGAGGGGGGTCAGAGCCACACTGAGGGCCTTGCTCAGATCAGCTTTGAGGAGACATCCTGAGAAAGCCACCAAGTCCTCCGAAAGACAATTCAGTAGCAATCCCATGGCAGACCACTTGCTACACATTTTTGTTGTTAATGTAAGGGCTACATCTCCTTAGGTATTTTGATAAACCTGGTACCCTCTGCACATACAAGCTGTGTTTATAATTACCTTTTACTTTGTAATACTATTTCTATTTCAATTAGCCTGACACTCTACCTTAAAGGTCACTCCCACCCTCCAAGTCATGGCTTAGCCAAGGCTGAGCCCCAGAACTCCAGAACAGCCCAGTGAAGAACAGGCTGAAGTTAAGAATGCTGCTGAATGCCTTCACTCCATGTGCCTCTGTCATGCAGCAAACAACAAATAAAAGCAGGAAATTAGGGAATTTCACAGAATTCAATGAACTGTCAAGAACCTATTAACAAAATATGGCAAAAATGCATCATGCAAAGCAAAACTCTTTTCCTTGCAGCCTATGCCAAATACATAGATACAAGAAGCCAAAAACTGAGGTTTAGGAGATGATAATCCATTGCTCTGAATTTTGCATAGCAGTTAAAATCTTTTATGTAAATGTTCACTATAATGTACTGTAAAACCCTGGAGAATGGTTCTGCTCTCATTTTTTGGGAGATCAGACAAATAAGTGAACCCATCTGGATCCATCTAAGGTTGCTCTATGGGCAGGTGCTTAATGTGTCAAAAGATGAAGCACATCAGCTCCAGAGTTAGGCTCTTACATGTCCTCAAAAACAAGGCCCAAAATGTCTGAATATTTGGGCTAGCTGGGGGCTCAGCCTCACTGGAAGTCAGTGCCATACAAGTAAGAATTTCTAATTAATGTGTGTGTTTATGTACTGTCACATGCAGAGGCCTGTAATTGAACCCGAGCTGTGTGACCAGGGCATTATACCATCCAAATCTGCAGGTTTCCCTCTGGCTGGGGTGGGACATGAGGGCTCCTCTGTCCTTCTTGTGGCAATCTGGAGGCTCCCTTCCCATGATAACACCAGTTTTCCTCCTGGATGAATGGTCTCTGAACCAAGCAGCACTCTGTGAGCTGTGCACGACCACTGGAAATTGGGCCTTCGTGCTGGCAGGCAGACACAGGCTCTTTTTCTCCAGCAAGAGGGCGTTTCAGAGGAAATTACTACACGCTGCACAGGATAAAATATTTTTGCCATTGTGCTAAAATGTATCAAGAGCAAGGAAACTACACTTATGGTATGAAAAAAGGGGAAATAACAACATGGGGTTGTCTGCAGTGAAGTAAGGGAAGCAAAACAACAGGAGAGGCATCCTGAAATATGCTTCCTGCATGTATTGAATGCTTTAAAACATGATGCTTTTCCTTTCAAAAACAGTGAACACACTGGCATTACAATCCCTTATTTTTTTGAGTTGAGTGATACATTCCAGTCTTTGTAGGACACTTTTCTTCAGCTGAGATGGCATTTGGCTGTAGTTACTATGACAAACAGAGAAGAATTGGCATGTGGCATGCTTCAATAAATATGCAACCATGTTTTGTAGAGAAAAATATCCATAAAAATGAATTAGATACTTCATTGTCATCTATTGCATGTTCAGAGGTCCATGGTACTGAAAATAAACAATATTTATAAGCATTTCATGGGCCATAATGAAAACAGACTGCATTTTACTTTGTAACTTTATAGGATGTTTTTCAGCTTGTGTTCCTTTACAAAGAGCTCTCTTTATTAATTATTTGTTTTCTTTTAGTGTGGAAAATAGTTTCAGGCTCACCAAAGATGAGAACACAATACAATATTTGATTAATATTCTTTATTATTGTATCTTGTTTCTCCAAGATGAAAAATGTGCTGTTATTCCCAGAACTTGGTTAGAATAGCAAACCAGTCTCTGCAGGGTAACCCTGAACCAAGCATCTTCTTTCACATGCCTAGTCATTGGTCAAAAGGAAGGGACAAAAACAGGACACACAGTGGGGCATATGGAATGAATGAGGTTTCTAAGGACAATTCATTATTCTATTATCCTAAGTAATAATATTTTTATTTCTTTAAGTCTAGAGGCCTCAAGCTGGAGGACTGAGGGCACAGTAGGTACATTCCTTACATGAAAAAAAAAAAGACAATCCTTGTCTGAAGAATTCTGGGCTGCGTAAAGGAGAAAATATGCAGGGAAGAAGAGTTAAGAATCCAGACAAAGACAAAAAGGTCTGAAACAGGTTGACCATAAGTGCCTGGAAACAAAGTTCTTAGCTTTCTTGTATGTCTTGAATTTATCTCAGAATCTTTTAATGGTGAAGTAGTGATCTTGATTTCAGCAGAGACTGTAAATTGCCACTTGATTCTAAACATTTTTCTGCTCTTTCTGGGAGCAATCAGGGATGAAATGCTGCAGCACAAAGCATTGCTCTTCAGGAACAGTGTAGGTCAGGGAGGTGTTATGGCTCCAACTCCTTGTAAGTACATGGCTAGATGACATGCCGTAAAACCAGAGTGGGTCAGCATTTCATAGACAGCTACTTACCTGGCAATTTAGTGCATAATGAGTAACCCAGCACCAGAAAACACTGCAGAAATGTTATAGATAATTTTTAGAGAGAGAAAAGCTGAACAAAAATTATAGACCATTCACTCTGATACTTTCGGCACATCATTAGTCACATTGAGAATTGTCTAATAAGGCTGGTGGATTGTCTGGCCTACAGTTTGTAGCATAGGATAATGTTTTTTACCATGATTTAATATCACAGGCAATGTCTACTTCTAATTATTGATCCCAGCAATGTATTAACCCGCTAATTTCTCCTAAATAGGATTTGATGTAGGATATGAGGCCCTGTGTGTGACACATGTGGGCGGCTTCAGTATTCATTTGTGTGTGGCAGAACCAGACATCTCACTTACAGATCACTTACACCTGATCTACATGGCAAGCTGTAAACCAATTGCTACACATGACAGGTGCTCCCTCAAGGAGGAAAAGTAGGACAAAGCAATTGAATCTGCAGCCATGTCAGCGTCCATGCCTTTCAGATGGAAAAGGTCAGTGGATGGAGCAAAGATGGTTAAATTCCATGGTATTTATTTGTGTCCAACTACAAGTGTAGGCAAACAATGTGTTACTGCTGCAAACAATAGGCAGCAACCATGACTGATATCTCAAATGATGGGAAGACTAGGCAAATTAAGGATATCTAAGAGGGAGAGACAGAAAAGGATACGAAAATGTCTTGGAAAAAATACAAAGTAATGTAGCAGTTGGGAGAGGAAAAACAATGGCTGAAATAAGCAAGAACACTACCAGCTTCAAGCAGAAGTCTTGAAAAAGCTATGAAAAGTGAGCATAACATAGAATCACTGAACATTTTGTATGCATGAACCTGAGAGTTGGAACTGCAGCAATCCCTGCCATCTCCAGCTTCCCAAGACCTGCCCAGACCTGAGGCTGGATGCCCCTGCTCAGTTCTGCATAGCTGTGTGTGTATCCAGAGCAGCTGGTTTGTTAGATGGTCTGTCTCAATCTTGGCTGCTGATTCTTGCCCCGCACTCACCACTTTGGCAATCACAGGCCCATATTTTGAAGGTTCCTGGTCGAGGCATTTGCAATGTTGCCAAGGTGCCATCTGAAATCACTGCTCAGAAATAGATCAGTAATAGTGAACAATAGCTAAAGACTTGTTTTCACTTGTAAAACCTCGATAGGATCCCAGCCTGCAAACTGAACATTATTATACATTTGTGTCAGCATCTGGCATGTGCTGGGCATTTTACAGACAAGCAAGAAATGATAAAATATTGGTTAGACAGAGAAGCAGACAGATGCAGGGGTGGGGCAATAACAACAGATTATTTCAGTGTAAAGTTAGCACCAACCTCTTAAAGCAAAAAAATTGGAGCACATTATCTAAAACTACTTGGAAAGAGTTGCACAGATAGCAGCTGAAGAGACAGATAAAGGAATTTGAAAGATGGGCAGACATTGACTAGACAGTGTTTGGGATTGCTTCAAGTGCTATGTGTGCAAGAAGGATGGGACTAGTAATATTAAGGCATTCAGAAAGTAGATTATCAGCTTTTTTGCTTTTGGTTCTGTAAACGTGGGAGGGAAGCACCTTGTTTAAATGTGGCCAGATTCTGTAAGCTACACTTACAGGAGAGACCATTCAGACTTTTACACTCCTCTGCAAGAATTCATCCATTTGGGAGTCACTTCTAGCAGGACATTTGGTCAGATATGAACCTAGCTTAAGCTAAATTAGAATTGTAAATACAGATAAATATGGTTTGGAATTCAAACTCATCCACAGCCCTTCTCTAATGGAAACAGAATATCTTACGTGAAACAGTGGTCTTACGTGATTCACTTACTTATCCCCACCCTTAGAAAAAATATATTTTGGATGCCTCTCTTTTAACCTGACTTTAATTTTGAGGAAAACATGTCTGATAGCTTTGGAGACAATATTGGTATGTTCTGTACAGAAATTTTACTAGCTGCTTTTTAATTTTTTTTCCTTTGGCATCAACTTGAAAGAATTGTTGGAAGATGATGCCTGCTGGAAACATTTATCCATTTCATTTTAAGAATGTGAGTAATTGTGCAGTGTATGTCATGCATATTAAATGTTTCACTATGAAAACAAATTTTACTCATTATTGCTTCTTATGACATTCCAGTATGTTCTCTTAGAATATGCTCTGCTCTCTGCCATCTGCCCATTTCTGGAATCAGGATGCAGAACCGATCCAATACTTTGTACAAATCTCAATGGTTTTAAGATTAGGCTTTGCAAGAACACATTCCACTGGCTCTCCAGCCTGGAACCAACAAAAAAATAACTATGTGATGGCAGGAAAGGACATAGCCTGCTGGAAGTTTTGCAATGCGTGATCTAGTGATGGAGGAGTGTTGTTAAATCTACTCCCTGGCAGGCAGGCTGAGTTTTAGTAAAACATCT
Source organism: Struthidea cinerea (assembly GCA_013397865.1). Classification (NCBI taxonomy): domain Eukaryota; kingdom Metazoa; phylum Chordata; class Aves; order Passeriformes; family Corcoracidae; genus Struthidea; species Struthidea cinerea. Next base: position 55,993 of record VZTI01001644.1, on the reverse strand, counting down.
TTTTTCACTGCAATCCTACACTATTTTACTTCCTGTGCAGGTGTTTTTCTGAGCGTGAACAAGTAGGCCTAATACAGCAGAGACACTACACAAAGTTGTAATTCAAAGACTATATGATGTAATAATTCAGAGGTCCCAAACACAGAGTGACAGAAAGCATCCTTCCATGCTGTGTCATGCAGGAATCATAGAAATAACGGTGTGGAGACTTCTATTTAACCCGAAGAACTAATCCAGCCTCCTGCTTAGATCAGAACTATTGGCAACACTGAATATTATTTCTACGCATCTGTCTAAGTGTCTGTGGATGGAGAATCCACTGGAGGGCAACTAACAAAGCAGCCGTGAGAGAAACTGCTGGACATCAGCAAAAGCACATAACCAACCCAACCTGGGGTTAAACTAGTTTAAGAAAAGTGGGTGAAATTTACAGACAAAAGATGTGAAAGGAGTCATTGGGAGCTCACTTAGCTGAATGATGCAGAGTGGAGTTGCTAACGTAAGACAAAGTGAAAAACAGGGGTATATAAAAGAAGCAAAGCTAGGACCACAGGTGACTGTTTGAAACAGGATGGGCTGTTTATTTGGGAGTGAGAGAAAATAACCTAGGCAAAGCAAATCGGCAGGTGAGGGCTGCGCAGGGACATCCCTCATTCAGATCTGTGAATGATCACCACAGTCTGGAGCTAGTTGTCCTGACTTCCATGGTGCATCTGCCCTGCTGGAGCAATCCACAGACCTGGGGTGATTTGGGATAGACCCATGGTGTTGTTCAGAGAGAAGGAATGTGAGAAATAGAGCCAGATAGTGTGAGAATAGAGTGTGGAGAAGAGGCAGCGTTACCATGAAGGGAAACTGCAGCATGCAAAGGGATTTTTCCTGGGTTGTGACAAATGCAATTTCTGCCATTAAAAATATGGTATGTTTTGATGTGGCTGCAGTTTTGGGAAAGGAGGAAAGTACCTCACTCCACCCTCTTTCTCACTCCAATCCCTCACAGTCTGTGACCAGAATGCATTGAAATGTGTGAGCCCTTGAGGAAAACAGCAAAGAAATAGGAAGCTCAATTATGAGATTTTAAAGAAGCTTCAAATCCTTGTAATCCTACGAAAGCAATGGAAAGTACAGTGGGTCTCAGGGTATTACAGTATGCATTGTGGTTCCCTGTGTGCAGCACGTGAGGCTTTGGAAGGGCTGGGATGCTTCATGCCAGGCCTTTGGGATGGACAGACACAGCAGTCTTGCTTTATCTTCCCTGAAACAACACCTGGCAAGGCTGATGAGATGTCAGCAGGCAAGGCACAAGGACTGCCAAGGTACAGCCCAGAACCCCATAGTCTGAATAGTGCTGGAATAGGAGAGACCTGTAGGAACATGTGCCAGCTGGACTTCCACAAGACTGACCTTGCTGATGACCAAATATGTGTCCAACAATGAAGAGATACCTGATTTCAGAGCCCCAGGTTCAGTTTATGCAGCTTGATGTAAGAAAATAACTGAAGAAACCAGTCTATCACATGCCTTTTCTGGGACGGTCGAGGTCTAGAATGAATTTCAAGCATGAGACTGTCTCAGTTAACATATAGTGTGATTATATTAGAGTAAAATTAAGCACCTAAAAGCTGGATGTGGAATGGGGAAGCAAAACAGATTTGTCAGCTATCACAACTAGATCTCAAAAGCATGAAAAACATAAGTTAATGACATAATAAATCAACCATATTCAGCGTCATCAGGTTTCATATACCATTCCCAAATCTCATCAGACATCAGCTGTGTGCAAAAAAAACCCAACTCCAGCTAAGGGCATGCTTTGCTTTAGCTTCAATAGGAGCTGAACATTGTGGTATGAATGTGCAATCCTGGCTCCGTGCCTGCTCATTTCAGCAAGACTTTGGTGAATGTTGATTTTGGAAAGGAACTTGAAGTGAAGTTAGAGGTCTGATGCCCCTGTCTCCATCCAAGTTCAGATGAATTAATATTGCTGTCAGTGCAGATGGTTGCTGCTTGGGATTGTTGCTTAGAATCATAGAGTTACAGAACCGTTCAGGTTGGGAAAGAACTTTAGATCATGAAGTCTAACCATTAACTGAGCACTGCCAACTCCACCACTGAGCCACGTCCCTAAGCATCACTTTTCACACCTTTTAAATCCCTCCAGAGACAGTGACTCTGCCACTGCCTTGGGCAGCCTGTTCAAGTGCTTGACAAGCATATCAGAGAATAAATTTTTCCTAATATCCCATCTAAACAACCCCTTACAGAACTTGAGGCCATTTCCTCTTGTTCTTTTGCTTGTTTACCTGGGAGAAGAGACTGACCCCCACCTGGCTACAGCCTCCTTTCAGATCATTTGTAGAGAGTGATAAGGGCCCTCCTGAGCCTCCTCTTCTCCAGGATAAACATCCCCAGCTCCCTCAGCTGCTCCTCACAGGACTTGTGCTCCAAACCATTTCCCAGCTCCATTGCCTGTCTCTGGATATGCTCCAGCCCCTTAGAGTCTCTCCTGCAGTGAAGGGCTCAAAACTGGACACGGGATTTGAGGTGTGGCCTCACCAGTGCCGAGCACAGGGGGACAGTCACTGCCAGTCCTGCTGGCCACGCTATCGCTGATACATTCCGGGTGTCCTTGGCCTTCTTGGCTACCTGGGCACACTCCAGCTCATGTTCAGCCACTGCTGACCAGCACCTCCAGGTCCTTTTCCTCCCAGCAGCTTTCCAGCCACTCTGTCCCAGCCTGTGGCACTGCCTGGGGCTGTTGTGACCCAGGGACAAGACCCAGCACTTGGCCTTGCTGAACCTCACACCACTGGCCTTGGCCCATGGATCCAGCCCACCTAGATCCCTCTGCAGAGCCTTCCTGCCCTCCAGCAGATCCGCACTCCTACAAAACTTGGGATCCCCTCATCTAGATCAGCAATAACGGTATCACACAGGACTGACCCTAATACTTATCCCTGGAGACGCCATGAGTGACTGGCTGCCAACTGGATTTAACTTCATCCACCACCACTTTCTGGGCCATCACCCACTTTTTCACCCAGTGAAAAGCACCCACATCCACACCATGGAAAGCCAGTTTCTCCAGGAGATGCTGTGGGAAACAGTGACAAAGGCTTTGCTGAAGTCCAAGTAGAGACACATTCCCAGCCTTTCCCTCATCCACAACATGGATCAGCTTGTCACAGAAGGAGGTCAGGTGGGTCAAGCAGGACCTGCCTTTCGTAAACCCACACTGGCTGGGCCTGATCCCCTGGTTTGCTGTATGTGTCCATGATGGCACTCTGGATGACCTGCTCCATGACCTTCCAGGGCACTGAGGTCAGGCTGCCAGGCCCGTAGTTCCCTGGATCTTTCTTTTGGCCCTACTTGTAGATGGGCATTGTTTTTGCCAACCTCCAGTCAGCTGGAACCTCCCTGGTGAGCCAGGGCTGCTGGTAAATGATGGAAAATGGTCTGGTGAGCACTTCTACCAGCTCCCTCAGTGCCCTTGGGTGGGTCCCATAGACCTGTGTGCATCCAAGTGGTGCAGCAGGTCCCTTACCATTTCCCCTGGGATCACAGGGCTTCATTCTGCTCCCCATCCCTGTCTTACAGCTAACCAGGCTGAGAACAACTGGTCTTACTATTACAGACTGAGGCAAAGAAGGCATGAAGTACCTCAGGCTTTTCCTCATCCTTTCTCATTGTGCTTCCACCATGTCCAGTAATGGATAGAAATTCTCCTTAGCCCTCCTTCTGCTGCTGTTTGTATTTATAGAAATGTTTTTATTGCCTTTTAGAGCAGTAGCCAGATTAAGTTGTGGTTGGGTTCTGGCCCTCCTAATTTTCTCCCTGCATGACTTCACAATATCTTTTTAGTCCTCCTGAGTCACCTGCCCCTTCTTCTACAGGTCCTGAACTCTCCTTTTTCCCTGATTGTCAGCCAAAACTCTCTGTTCAGCCAGGCCTATCTTCTCCCCTGCTGTCTCATCTTTCAGCACATGGGGACATTCCTGCACCTTTAGGATTTCTTCCCTGCAAGATATCCAGCCTTCCTGGGCCTCCAGCTCCCACTGTTTTTTGACCACGCCGCATGTACTGGTGTAAATGCATTCAGTTGGGGTATTGATCCCACTGCCTTTTTCTGGGAAGAAGCTCTAAGTCCTGTGGGACCATTCTCAGGTGCTTCTGTGGTTTCTAGTACATCAATAACCCTTGGGTCTTTCCTGCTGTGGCTCTCCATCCCCTACCCTCACTGAGAGGGCAGATCAAAGGACCTCACTAGTACCCACCTTTTTCTGGATAATAATTGTCACAAGATATATGTGTTTTACTCTGTTGTTGTGTGTTTTAATGATTGTTCTCCCTTTGTTACTTCTTTGCCAAGATCCCACTTAGTGTCCAACATTAACAAGTGGCTTTAAATGCTTATGAAAAGGATCATAAACATGATTTCCACTCGTGGAATTACATATTGTTAGAAAGAAAACAAGAAGCCGTCACATAAAATCTCCCTATGCCCCATGCCCAACTGGCCCTGGAAGTGTAACTCTGCACTCTTCCACTTGTTGCCTATGTGTTGGTAAATTCTTTTGTAAACCTTTATTTTCTTAATGAAGTCACTCATGGGTTTTGCACCCCGTCTTCATCCAAAAACAGCATGAACCTTACCTTAATATTTCTTTCTCTTCTAGACTTGGTAACGGTAGATCTGGGTTTGTACTTAGCAAGGAAAGGAAATAAATACCTTTAATTCGTGCTGGTCAAAATATAAAAGAATTAAATAAACTATAATTTAAGTCCTTGCCCGTGCCTGTCTAATTTTCTCCTGTATTGATGGGGTAGACTGTGCTATGTTTAATACATATTGTTTTTTTCTTCTCCATGGAACTGCTGATTTGTTTTCATCCAAGAAGAGCAGAGAAGAAGTCCCTGATCTTTATAAGCACAGTGTTAAATTTGTAACCCATCCTGATGATGTAAAGTGCCCTTACTAAAGATAAAGTTTTATACTTCTTTTCCCAAATACTGCAATTCTGCTCAGGTGATTTCTTTAAATGCTTGGATTGCTTTATCAGCTTCCTGGTACTGCCTGGTACTGAGGGGGTCCACATCACAGATTGTCCTCAGCCTTCTTGGCACCAGATGGCTTGCTGAGCCTTTCTCAGGTGGTTCCATTACCCAGCTGCCAGCCCTCTCAGTCTTGCTTTCATGGCCTCAGGGGTGTCTCACACTCCTCTGCTGCATGTTTAATCCCATCCTCAATCATCCACTTCGATTTACTGCTCGTCTTCTTGGATCTCTGCTGCAAGTACAACTGAGGAGTCATCTAAGTTTGAAGGCACCTCCAAAGGCCACCTAGTCCAATCTCCACTCTAAACCAATCTAATTAGATCAGGTTGTTAGGGACATGAGTAGTCACATCTTGGAGGGTGGAAAGGACATGGTTATACCTCCTCAGCTGGAAGATGAAGTGCTCAAACCAAGCAGTCGAGAACAAGAACCTTGGGCAGAAGCTGCTCAGAAACTGCAGCCAGACATAGATGGCAAGACCAGCACGGCCTCAAGTGCCAAGGGGACAAACATCAGCCAGGTGCAGGGACCCCAGGTACTGAACCACAGGATAACATGTTGGAAGTCAGGCACTTCTTACCTGCACATTTAATGAATGCTGAGTCTGGTTTTACGTGGATGTATCTGAGGGAGAATAGGATGCACAAGAAGGTGTCAAGAGCCACAATGGCATGGAGAAAGATGGTGAATTCCACTTTGGCAGCAGGAAGAAATCTCTCTCCAGTTCTTACAATGCAGGAGGCAAATTTGACTTTAAGGGAAGTGGGAAAAGGGGAAGCAGGCCAGGAAAAAGATTTTGGCTGTGAGTCACTGCTTGGAAATGGTCTTGGTGACACATCTTGTGGCAATTTCATGGCTCCGAAGCTACAAGTCACTCTACTGGAGTGGTGGCTTTGCCATCGCATGGGCAGACATGATGTCACAGGGCTGCTGTGCCTGCAGAAAGCAGGGAACCAGCAAGTCTTCCCATGTCACCAGCAGCAGGTAACTTCTTGAGCCAGGTACACTGTGCAAAACTCAGACCCTGCCCTCAGGAGTTCCCCAAAGGTGGCCTTCATGGGGTCAGTCAGAAGCCTTTCAGTTTGTGAGCACTGTGCCATGTACGCTCAGGGTCAGGCAGGCTGGCTCCCCCTTGGCATTTGGGAATAGGGCCAATGGAATTTGGGAATAGAGCTGATATTTAAGGATGGGGCCCCACTGTGCATTTGTGTGTCAGGAACCCAATCATCAGTACATGTAACTACACTTTTAAAAGTTTAGTCTTGAAATACAGAAGCTCCTGGGAGGGCCTGATGGTGCTGGAAACCCATCTGAAACCTTGCACGCACATCTTCCTCCTTTTCAATTCTATTCTCCAAGGGTAGGTTCCTTCTTTTATTAAAGACCTTACATTATTGTGAACCAACATAGGTTCTTTTTAGTGAGCAAGTAAGTGATGTCCTTTTTGACTCCAGAGAGTTAAAGTCTGCTGTGGTTGTTCCTGCAGTACCTGCTGCAAGCTTTTGAACACTGAGATCCCGAAGTATTACTGTGTGTGTCAGTGTCCCAGTTTTACTCCCCAGGTTATTGCAGGTGCCAAGCACAGATTAAAAATGAACAGAACTGGGCAGTCTGCACATTGCAGGTGATTGTAAGGTGATAATCTGAAGAGACTCATTGCATGAGGCTTTTTCTTGCAGTGCTCAACCACACTCCTTTGTAGGCTGCAACTGCACAGAACAGTTCTGCCCTGAGGTCCTGCATTAGAGGGAGTAGCACTGAGCCTCCAGAAAAGAAAACTAGCTTGAAATCCTGTGAATCGTAACATTCTCCCTCTGCTGCATTAAGACTTCAGTCCCTTCACATTCTGAATGCCTCTTATCTGTATCTCAAGTCTGCAAGGTCAGAACCAGTATTTCTTTCTTGTACCGACCTGTGGGAAAACATTTGGATGAATGTTATTAATCTCCTTGGTGCCTTGCATGCCTAGGAGATGTCAACAAAACAGCATGCAAGCAGTGCTTGGAATGAACATAATGAGGCAGGTTTGATCCAAATAACAACGGAAACCTGTCACACCTAAATAAACAGGGGAGCATGCCAATGAACACAGCAGTTTGCAGGGTGATGGGGTAGGAGCTGGCCACTGCTGACTGGATAGCCAGGCTGAAGGCTCTTCAACACAAAAATGACATGGGTTCTAGTGCTGGGCTCAGCCACCAGGCTCTGGTTTTATTCGGAGCACTACAGAAGAGCTGTAGTGTTGGTGTTTGTCCTCTTCATCCTCTCTATGCACTGCACAAAGAGTGGCCTCTGCACTCTATTTTGTGAGATATTGGGCCATTTCCCGTTCTGCAGGTGTGGCAAGGAAGCACAGCTAGGCTGGCTGCTCTGTGAACAGAGCAAAAACCCCCAAAAGAATCCCAACAGCTCTAAGGTGGACATAGAGTAAAGTATCCAGGATGAGCCATGGGAAGTCAGCAGCTGTGCCACTGCAGGTCACAGGCTATGAACCTTAGGCATGCGTGTCTTGTAATGCTCCCTGTGCTGAGGTGGAGACCTCCCAAACAGAAAGCACCAGAGGAAACGTGACCTGAGGTGATCAGTACATTAGAGGTATCTGCAATCAGCTGAAGAGCTGACTCCTGCTTTTGTCAGGACTTATGTGAGAGGCTTTGGAGATAAGATGCCGACTTGAATTGAATTGGAACAGGAGAAATGAGTAAAGACAAGGGCAGGGTTTGGGTACCCTGTTGCACACAACTAGCAGAGAGGAGCAGCACGGGACATCATGCCTGCTAGTCCCCAGTACATCTGGTTCCTTGACAAAGCAAGGCAAAGCCTGGTACAGTCTGGTGCAGGGTAAAACCAGCAGCGCTCTGCCTTGCTGCTGGGCCACGTGCAGAACATACATGTGTGATCAAATGATCCATGTACATTTGCCTCTGTCCAGGCAGTTGCTCTAGAGAAGATGAGGGTCTACTATAAACTGTCCAATTAAGAGCTTTGAATCACCCTTTCTATCTTTTCATCCAAAATCATGCCTGCTCGTGTCTAGATGGCTCTGTAAGCTGTTATGTCAAAGCCACAGGTGGATCCGAAGGAAGCCAGGACATGATGGCAGTGGACCTTGTGAGGGTGTCTTGGATGAACAGCAATTCCATTTGAGCTGTATAAATAAAAGATCCAACTACTGTGAGAAAGCACTGGGAAAGCAGTAACACGGGATTCACCCTTACAAGCATATCTTCAACCAATCAATTAAAAACCTGTCTCTTTAAATTTAGAAGTGCTCTGTGTTTGTTATCACCTCAAAAGCAGCTCTTGTCAGCAGCTGTATATCGAGTTAAGGACTTCATCTGTAATAACTCAATCTTATGTGCCTGGTCAATCAGATACAGCACCTGCATTTTAAACATGTATTTCCTGTTGTGAACTTGTGCTTCCAGCCTCATTGTCCCTCAGTTATCTCTTCTGGACTATGTTTGACAGCTGCTTGTTCCAAGCTTATAAAAAAGCCTTGGATAAGCTTTTACATCCTCTTGTATCTGAGTAGAGATTTGCCAAGTCCAAACAGCAAACCTGGAAAGCTTGCTTTTACATTTGTCCTGTTCAGTTACCCAAATCAAGAAGCCAGGACATCCTAGTGGTTCTGTACTGCCCTTTGGTATTCTTACTTCATCTCCACGTCCTCTCTGTTAATCTATGAAATTTAAGGAACACTGACTTCTGCCTTCACTCTTGAAAGGCTTCAGGCAGCCACACTGGTGTGACAGCTGCGCATCTCCAGGCAGGTGTGTAACCAGATTCCCTGAAATGTCGTTAGAAATTTTCAGCTTTGAAGAGCCAAGAAAACACAGCTAGCAGGGATATACTTTTGAAAACACTCCATCTGCAGGGCATAAGCCCTTAGCACGGTTTGTAAGTGTTCTGTCACAAGTTAAAGCAAACTAATCCTTTCATTTCCCACTACATTAATCCTACTGGGAAAATGAGTTTGTTTATCTAGTTCTCAACAACTTTTACATGGACCATGAAATCAGTAATTTATTCAATTTTTGTGCTTCTTCAACACCTTCCTTTCCAGGATCACAATTTGTCCCCTGGCTGGGCTAAGGAAACTTCCTGTATTGCTTGCATTAAATTAAATTACCTGCTCGCTGTGTGCAAATAGGAAGGCAGACCCTGTCACTGTATTCCTGTGCTCTTCTGACATTGGATTTAACAACTTCCAAGAGTCTCCAAGCTTTCCAGAGCAAATTAATTTGGAAACTGTTTGTATACTTATTTAATTAGTTAATAAACATTCAAGTTTTCCCTTATTATTTTTGCACTTTAGAAAGAGCCCTGTTTTCCCTGCTGCATAAAACTACATAAAATCCATGCCCCAGAATTCAAACGCTCAGCACCTTGACGTGTTGTTTCACATTTCTCTCTGCCCATTGCCCTCTGAAGCTGTGGCTCACTCTCCCAGTGTGAAAGTAGCAGAGCACAGAGCCTGATGCCCTTTTTCATTTACTGTCATTTTCTAGGGTTCTTTCTGCCCACATGAGGTTCCCGCATGTCTCATTCCCAGCTGATATGTTGGAGTTAATGATCCCATTGAGCTTTAGGCCCCGGGAGTCAGGATTTCCTGGTGCTGGCTGTGGACACAGATTCCTGACGCTGCAGCACTCTAGTGTGAGAATAGGGGAAATTGATGACTTCTGAGGGATAAGTTATTGCTTTTTGTTTACTTTGGCTTTTGTTTGTAAGCCACGCAATGCACTCTGCAGTTCTTTAACTCTCCCATCACAAGCTTTCCGGGTAACGTGGAAGGTGCTCACGTCTCCCCAAGTGCCTGTGTGTCACTCCTGATGTGATGTGCCCCCAGAGCTGCTGCTGGGCTGCCTGCAGGTGAAGGACTCTGCCAGGAGCCCCTCAGGCCTGAATTTGGACACACACATGGGACCAAACCTTTCCACCCTGGCATTCAGTGCATCTCCCTGGTACCTCAAAGCAGGACAAAGCCCCTTCGAGGAGACCAAGGCTGTGTGGTCCTGCCATACCCTCAGCCCTCTTCGCAGTCCCCTGAGCCCCAGAGCAGCTGAAATCCCACATGAATCATTCTCTTCATCCCCCACCCCTCCTCTCTCTGCAAATCTCTTATCTCTATAAACACTTCCTGGACTGCCTGAGTTCTCATACTGCCCCAGAGCTCGAACACAATTCAACTGAACAGATTACTGAACTGGGAGATTTATGCTGTTTGTGAGTGGGACTGCAGGTTGTTTTTGTTCCAATTAAACAATGGGAATAGGGAAAAACAAATGTTGCTGTTAAAATAATCACAGAATCCATGTGATGTGAGAGACAAAAATGAAGTTCATTGCTACTTTGCATATGTGTGCACACTCCTGCATATAGATGAATTACCAATGAAACAAAATTAAATGTATTGCTTAATTATCAAATACTTGAGGTTACATGACTTGCTTAGACCTAATTTAAAATCTAAATCCCAGTTTTTAAAGGAGAACCCAAGCACAGTGCGTATTTTTGGTTTTAAGTTTTATTGTAGTGCTCAAAAGCTTACAGAACCATCCTAGGTTTTGGGAAAATAAAATTCAAGGCCATCTTGTGCTGTACTGCAATAAGGACTTTCACTTACAGTTAAATGAAAGTTAGGCCAAGCTTTGAACATTCACTTAATATTTATATTTCCCCTAATTTTTTCTCCTGCCTCTGTGTGGCTGTGAGAGCCTGCTTGTGCTATTGCTTTTTTCCAGCTGTTTTGCAGATACCTTCTGATGTCTTCTGGCTGACCGGGTGCAGACAGCTCCAGCTGGGGCATGCTGTGCTAGGCCACTTGTAGACAGATTTTGAATTTTTTTGGGTTTTGTTTTGCTTGTCCCTAATGAAGTTTGTTTATTTGGGCAGAGGTACCTGCCTTTCCAGGCAGAGCAATAAAACACAGCAAACGGGACTCTGACGTCATTCACAGGGCCATGCCTGTTTAGAACTTACCTGTCAGACACAGGAGATAATGTAATGTATGTTTACAGCAAAAAAAAAAATCTCTGCAAAAATTCTCATCTGACCTGATGACTTGAGCAACAAACCAGAACATTTGTCTGTACAAAGGATAATTTTTTTACATATCTAAGGATTGTTTTTATGAAGAATACCATTGTATGTATCCTCAGAGGAGCTTTTTACAATACTGTACCATTTACATCAGGAGTCAAATTACTTGTCCAGTTTTGCAATTATTTGAGAAAATAAGATATTTAAACTTTCATCCGTAATTCTTGAAGGGATAAGGACTTCGCAAATTATTTTTTTAGTCTTCTTTTTGCAGTAGAATTGGAAACAACATTAAGACTTAGATTCATCCTACACAGCAGCAGGATTCTGAGGGAATGGTCTTCACATGATGAATGATGGAAAATTAGTTTCGTCCGAGACTTCCACTGAGGTTCTTCTATGTAGGGAGCCTGAATCATTCCTAATCTAAAAGGGATGAAATTGATCCTTTAGTGTGGCTTATGTGTTCATCAAAGCAGCTGTCCTGGGTCAGACCAAGGTCTCCTCCAGCTCAGTATCCTGTCTCCAGCAGTGGCTGTGATAAACAGTGAAAAGCAAAGCCAGGAAAAGCACATGGGATGTTTCCCTGGAGCATCCTCCTAACCTCTGCCTTCATCTTGGGAATTTCTTCAGCTGCTCAGGTTTTCCATGCATTTAGTAACCCTCAATGGATTTCTCTTCTAAGTGCAAGCCTGATCTCCGCTTAAGCTGAGCTATATTTCACAATTGTCACAACATCTCCTGGTGGGGACGCCTCCATGTGGGTGTTTCAGACCCTGCTGACAGGAGAGTCTCTGAGATCTTTAAATCTGATGACCCAAAGAGATGTATGTGAACAGAGTTGATACCTCTCAGTTCCTTCCATCCTAGGAAGAAGCTGGAAAGGTGTCAGGTCACACGTGTAGCCCATGCCCTGTGCACGCCCAGGGGCTCTGGGGTTTGTGCTGCCCAGGCTCCTGGCCAGCACTCACTTGATGCAAACGGGCATTTTCCCACAATACTAAGAAAACAGTCATTGTGAAAGAGCAGTGGGAATCCTGGCTGAGGTCCCCTCTGCTTTGCCCATCAGCTCCAGTCTAGCACAGGCCATTGGTGCCTTTCTGAGCTGTGCTGTGGAAATGCCAGTATGCAGCCTTGCACCTTGCTCATCCTCACCCCAAACCACTGACTTGCCTTCATAGCTTGGCCTCAGCTCTGCTTCATCACTGTGGACCTATCTGACGATCATAAAGTCATAGAATGGTTTGGGTTGGAAGGGACCTTGAAGATCATCTCGTTCCAACCCCTCTGCCACGGGCAGGGACACCTCCCACCAGTCCAGGTTGCTCCAAGCCCCATCCAGCCTGGCCTTGAACACTGCCAGGGATGGGGCAGCCACAGCTTCTCTGGGTAACCGGTGTGCCTCACCACTCTCAGATTAAAGAATTTATCCCAAATATCTAATCTAAGCCAACTCTATTTCAGTTTGAAGCCATTCCCCCTTGTCCCCCTTGTCACTAGATGCCCTTGTGGAAAGGGCTGTGGCTGACCCTGTCTGACCATCCATGGACTTGAGGAATGGGGCTTTTGGTGTCACTTCCCTCGTGGGTTTGTTGTCACCCTTGGCTCTGGCTTGCTGTCCCCTGCAGAGCATCCAGCTCATGCTATTTCCTGGCATGCCTTGTGTTCTCCCCAGTGCATTACCAAGTTGTTGTGTCATTCTGGACTGACAAACAAATCTAGGTATATAACAGCAGTGTCCTCCCTTCTCGTCCCCAGCTCTACTGCAGGTACAACATCTGCACATCAGTGACTGGTCAAGCTGACAGTTTCAATCCTTGGCCAGACTCTTTCCTTCATCCCACTGCACCCTCTGTGTGACTGGCACAACCTGACTCATAAAGCCTGGCTGTGAACAAGCCTAATCACTACTAGGCATAAAATAAGGAAGTTTTAAAATGCATATATAGTTTCAGTTTCAGCATGTCAGAGACATAAAGAGAATGATGACTTTGAAGACATGTGAGAAATGCCAGAGAATTATGGATCTGTTAATGTTTACATTGTTACATTATTTTATCAGTTCTCACTTGTGGAAATTAAGGGCATGATAAAGTGATGATCTTACAGTCTGCATGGAAATATATGCAAAGCAACCAGTCTTTCAAAATATGTATTTTGAAACGGTGTTGGAGGCTGTATTTTCTTACACTTTTGATGGACTGGTAAGCATCTGAGTTTCTGGAGTTATTTTAGAGTTCTTGGATTAAGAGAGCCATGCTTTTTTAGGTTATTACAAGTTCTTGCCTGAAGTGCGATGAAGGGATGAGATTTATTTGCCAGTTTGAGCTGCTCTGTCCTGCTCACTTTCCTTGCTCCCTGTTACAAATCCTCTGGCCAGGTTGCTAGGCAGAAGGGAAATAATGTCATTTGTTAAACAAAGTAGACAATGTCTTTCTTTGTAGGCTTCAAACATTCTTTCAGGGGTGTGAAATCCATGTTAGCAATCATCTCACAGTGAAAAGGTCCCAGTTAAACATTACCACAAGAGCTGTGAGGTTTGTGTACTATCTGAGGACACGAAAGATGCCGTTTCCTGAAAATTCACCTGGATCCTTCAACTGGTCAAGGAGATTGTTGCCAAGGTTTTCTGACAAGGAGAAGCAGAAACATGAGCCATGCTGTGTGGAGGAGAGGAGGACACAGGACAGACACCTGGCAGTGAAGGTGACACAGGTCCAGCCTGTGTTAATTTTTTCTTCCCTTGCCCTCAGAGTTTTTCTGATATTTTTTCTGGTCATTTCAGATTTTTTTTTTATTCCATATGGTTAGGAATAAGGAGAAATACAGTTTGTTTAAGGATAAATCTCCTTATGAGCTGCCCTACAATAGCTCCCGTGTGCCCTCTAAACTCCACTGCTGGGGTGCCCTGTGCAGTCTCGGCTCATAGACGGGCTTTGTGCTTTGCTGAAGGACATCTTCAGGGACTGATGGAGAGGGAGACCGTAGGAAATGCCTTCTTATAAAGACCTGTATTTTGAGTGGTCTTTTCTTGCCGAAGCTTTGCCTTTTCCCTGCCTAGACTGCATTGGAGGGAGGCAGTTCTTTGTGTTTGAAGGGGATGATTGCAGGATAGACACACCTGTTTAAAGGACTCACGTCTCAGCTTTCAAAAGGGAAAGAATGCAGATCTTCCCTGTGATCAGCCATATCTGACCCAAGGCTCTGTCGTGGTCAGCAAGTATTTGCTGTGTGGTGACACCACCACTCACCGGGAATGCTGTACCTCTCTAACAGCTTGGGCCATACCAGGGTGTGACAGAAGAAAGGAATTTGAATAAACCCTCCATTTCCACCTACATGACTTCTTAACACCTAAGCTGAAGCTTCAAAGATGCTGCTTCAGCTTCAAGCATTAAGAACTAACTAGGCCACTTAAACCCAAGGACAGCCTCTCTGCTGCTGCATATCTGTTGCAATTTTGTAAGACCAGAAACTCTGGTCTTTTAGACGTAATTTAGTTTGATCTCTTTAAAATTCCCTCTGTTAACCACTGTTTTGAGTGGGTGTTCCTCAGTTAGAGGATATTTTTAAAGAAAATTTTGATTTGCATTTCCAGGAACACAGTATCCCCCTCATGAATACACTGCTTTGGTGAATAGCTGTGTTTATAATTAAATCTTTATTTCAGTTTCCAGTTAAGCTGATTTAACACCTATTTTCAGTAAGTGGAAATAGGTCAGTATGATGCCATTGTTCTAGTTTATAAATCCAACAAGCCAGTCTCATTGATCTCAGATTTGCACAGGGAGAAATGATTCGTCTATTGGCTAAAGGGAGCTTCCCTTTTTGTTTTAAGTAGTTTCTTGTCAGAATAATTTATATTTTGATACAAATACAGCTGTATGTATATGTATATCACTAGTTAGCTCGGATGTCCTGAAAGGAAGACTTACTTATGTTGGAGTGAAATTAAACCCATGGCAACTTGTTTGCCTTAAATCACCAGGGCAAGCACCATCCCCTCCAAAATGCTTTCCCAAGGGCTTGGTGTGGTACCATCTTTTGGATTTCAACACATCACTGTAAGGAAGCTAGGCTGGACAAATTAAATCACTGGAAGAAGCATTGCAGATCACCTACAGTGCTCTGGTACAGTTATTCTCTACTGTCCCCATTTAAGTGACCAGTGAACTCACTCTCTCATCTGTTTGCAGCTGTGGGACTTTCCCTCTCAAATTCTTTAACTTCTCCAAGTTCTGACATTGAGCAAGATTTTTAAAATAAAAAGCTGTAGTTCAGAGCAGGATATTAAAGTGGCTTTTACACATTTATTCTGTGGATCAGTGACTGCTTCTTCTCGTCATGGCAGGGCTGCAGCTTCTCTAGCTGAGATGTGTGGATGGAGTCCAAGCTTGGTCAGATGTCTCTGTTCTCTGAGACAGTCACGGCCACTGTGTTTTATTCTTTGAAGATGCCTTTGGCTTTCCTTGGAGCTTGAAAAAAGCTCTAACACTGCTGCTACTGCTTCCCAGGAGAGGCACATACATGCATGTTTTTCTCAGCTGGCACTGCAGGAGAAGAGCAGTCCCACTCTGGTCACCTTGGCTATCCCCCTGGCACGGATTGGGGAATGGGACAGTCTGTGTACAAAGCAGACAGTTAGGGCCTGACCATCTTCTGGCTCATTAAAGGGACAACTCAATCATCAAAGTCATCTACCTGCCACAGGAGAAACAAATAATAAAAGCAAACTGAAAACAGAAAGGCAGAGCAAGTGTGATCAGATTTCCTGGTCCTATCCCTTGGGTCACAGCGAGGTTGAGCTCCACCACACTTGTCATCTACATTTCACGTGTTTGCAGCCACCAGAGTGTCTGTGTTCCTTCTTACAAGCAACAACAGGAAAACAGACTCTTCTGGGGAAAGTTTGTGAGAACTGCAAGTAACCTTTTGTGTTGAAACGTTCCCCAGGAGCCTGGGTGGTGTGTGCCAGGTGCACGTGTAATGGGTGCTGCGATGTAGCTGCTGTGCCTACCCTTCAGCAGAACCGTGCCAGCCATGTCTCCCAGCACAGATCCACCTGGGCTTTGCAGGTGGCATTTCACCTGGGAGGTGGCATTTCAGTTTTTGCTGCACATAAACCCAGCTCAGTTGTGAACACAGCAAAAAGAAGGCCACCCTCATGAGCACAAATGCTGAAGATCTGACATACGTGCTCAAAGAGAAGAGAGATCACCAGCACCACAGCAAAACCCTGCCAGATATCCAGCTGCCCATCCTCAGCCTCCAAACCAAAGGGTAGCCTTTGAAACCTGGGATGCAGGACTGGAATGAGGATCAGGCACACCAGCGCTTTCATCTCATTTTTGATGGAGGAGCTTTGAGCTGATGTGGAAGTCATTTGATCTGCCTGACCTTTCCAAGAATTAATTGCTGGCTTAGAACTTAAAGTTAGTAATTTTTTTTCTAGAGGAGGTGCTGCAGCAGCAAGGCAACATTGGAGCAAGGGGAGGGCTGGGTTTGAAATGGGAAACACGTCTGCCAAGAGTGGAGTTATTTTGGATGCCTTTGGAGAAGAGCAAACTGGATTAAGGAAGGCAAAATAAAAGGTGTCATTCTCCTCCATTCTCAATTGATTTCTACAAGCCAATTCACTTTGAATCTTTTTGGGATCTGGAAACATCACAGTCCACTTTGAATCAAAATAAATTATTCTGGTTTCCAAGCTGATCTCACGGTATTTTCTGTTAGCAGAGGAAATTCTGAAAATCTTGTAAGACATCCTGTTCTCATAAAATGCTCAGCCAAATTTTGTAAATTCAGGAGGTTTTGGCTAGGCCAGATAAGCTTTGGAGAAGCATTTGAATATTCACTCAAGCTGAACCCACACTCCAGACAGTGGTGTGAACAGTTTCCTGCATTTCTGAGCTTCTGATGCCCTGAAAAAATTTTACTGATTCTAGAAGCATGAGGGCAGTGAGAAAAAAACCCAAACAAACAACCTGTTGCCCCTCTATAGTTAGTATATTGGATAAAGAGAAGCATGTTTTGTTGCCCAAAGGCTGATGGATGGGATAAATTCAGCATGGTAAATGTCCTCTCCTCAGTGGCATGCAAATAAGCAACCACAAAAGCTTCCCAGGTTCAGAGATGTCTTGGGAAATAATAGTTATAGAGGATGCCTTGGTGGCTATAGTTTAAGGTAAAAATTGCCTAATAATTACTGCCACTATTGCATATATAAGACATATCTCCCACAAGAAAAAACATGTCCCCATTTAGCCTCAGTGTTTATGCAGTTCCCATCACAGAAGCAAGGAGCTAAGAGTATTATTGCTGCATGGGAAGCTGCTGGAGGTAGCAGGGCTTGTTGGAGGTCACTCTTCCAGGCAGCAGTTTTATACCCAGTTGTTGGGTAGGACATGCAAACCTCCTGTGAAGAGTCAAGCAGTGAGGAAGTCTCCTTCACTTGAGCAGCAGAGAAAGTCCAGGTTTTCCCTTTGTTATAAAATAATTCCTTCTGTGTCAAACATTAACCGTGCTATCAGCACTCTAACGTTAACAAGTTCTTGCCCTTAGCCCGGTGTCCACAAGTTTGGGGCACGTGCTTGTCCTCAGCATCCCCAGTCCCTGCTTTAGGAAATTGAGTGGGTGCCTGTGGCAGAGCTGTAAGCATTCATCGAATACAGTGCAAAGAACTTCAGGCAAACATGCTGAGGGCTGTAATGCTTCCTTTTGTCAGCACAAACATGTTGATGGGTCAAAGGTTCTTTTCCAAAATTGTTAGTCAGAGTTTTCAAAGTTTTTTTAGTTTGTAGGAGTCTGGAAATGTTCTAATAGAAACGAAAACTCCTATGAAGTGAATTTAAATCTAATGATATGATGATAGATTTGCATCTTTCATGTACCTTTCTAAGTATCCTTGAAAAAAATATTAGAAGAAAATGCAATATAGAGAGAGTTCCCCAGGATTGCTTCCTCTTCTGAGATAATAATCTCTTTTCTTCAGTCCAAATCAGCCTTTCAGAAGAGATGATCCAGTCTTGCCTACCTTTCTGAAGGCAACCTGTGCCACAGATTTTTCATCTCTGAACAACCCATCCCAATACCAGATCCCAGCTTGAGTTGCTATCTACGCTCGTCGTTGTTCTGTGTTTTGAAGCAGAAGCTGGCACTCAGTACCTGTAGACAATGGCAGCACTGACAAAAAAATTAGACAGTAAAGAAAAGGTAACATTACCAGCATAACATATGACCTTCATATATCAATAGCAAACAGCTAAGGAAACACTGGAATTAAAGTTAGCTGTGGAATTTCAACTCTGTCCTCTGATACAAAACACCTTTTCATTATGTCTTGCTATTCGTGCTTTGCCCTAGCTAGTTATTGATTTTCTAATGTACTTTTCTTCCCAAGATACTCTACCTGTAGAGTCAAGCTCTCAGGAATAATTCATTTCCACAGCATCACTCAAATGTGAAGGAAATGAGTCCCTTTTCACTTACTTGCTGTGAAGATTAATGGAAAGAATACATATTAATTTTGGTGTCTGGGCTGAAGCTGTGCATTTCACCTATTAGATGTGGCAGACAAAAATTCTGACTCCAGGCTCTGCGGTTTACTCCAGGGAACCAAGGCCTCAGGTAAGAAAAGACTTGTGTGGACTCCTCCTTTCCCCTCTTGCTTAATTTCCCCCATTCTCCACAGCTACCACATCCCTCTGCCTCCCGCCCTGTCCTGCCTTCCACCCCACACTGCTGTTCACATCCATGCGCCAGCCTTGTCCTTCTGCTTGTCCTGTTGGGAGGATTCCTGAGTCTTCCCTCCCCCATCACCACCCACGCGTCTGGCTCTTGTCCTTTCTGCATCTGAATCCAGGAATTTTTCTCCTCCACATTGTCTCACCCCAATGAATATCACCAGAAGTGCAAGAGACAGACTCCTGGCTCTCCTTCTTCAGGTGCTTGGCCTTGTCATGGGCTGTGAAAGTCTGCTGCTGAAACTGCAGGGGAAGTCCTGCTTGAACTGTGGTTGGAACCTGCTCAGGGAGTTTGAAAACTTCAGGAGTTCAATTGCTAAAATGAAAGGAATCTCATAGTTATCCCCTGAGCATGTCCAAATTCAGCTTCCTAAAGGCATACAACATAGCCAGATTTGGGCAGGTTTTCAGGAGGGCCAAGGGGATATCTCTGATGAAAGGAAACCCTCTCCAAGGAAGAGAGATGCCAGAGCTTTTCAAAGGAAAGGTCACAATTGCTTTTTAACTTGGACAAAACATTGAATTTTTCCTTACCCTCATTATTGGAAACGGCTAAGTTTGTGGACATTTTCCAAAAACTTCAGCCTGAGGCAGATAACCTGGCACGGAAAATTTCATTCCAAATGGTTATAGTTTGGCAACATTGTAAGTGCTTGAAAATAGGCTCTTACAGTCCAAAGGATCAAGCTTTCCCTGCAGTGTGAAAGGCTGAGCCACCGGCCCTACCTGCAGTCACAGCCCAACATTTTGCCTCATCACCTGCTCTGCAAACAGAGCAGGGAAACCCATGGGGGGTGGCTTTCCATCCTGTCCAGAAGGAAATTGCTGGGATTGATACTGAAGAAATTGGTTAGGATGAACATTCTGTAATACACAGGAATTTCTAGCATAAAGGAGCTTCAGACAGCAGGGGTTACAGAGCTCCTTTCTGAGTTCTGCAAGTCTGCAGAACGTGTCTACCAGCATTCATATGCTTCAAATAAATGAGGTTTTCAGTTTTCTGACAAATGTGTTAGCAAGAGCTTACCCACACCTCCCTGGTTTCCAGCTCGCTCGAGTTGGTTTGTCACTATCATTAACTCAGCCATCCATTTCCTTCTTTTATCACACCACCTCCACCACCTCTGCCTTGTCATGCTCTGGAGTAATGAATGCCTAGACACAGACAAGCCCCAAGCAAAATTAGAGCAGCTGGCTGCTGATGTTACATGTAATGGGAATTTTCAGGGAGAAATCATCAGCCCCTTTCCAGCAGATCCTTCCCTGAGTGTCAAACACAGTCCCTGGCTTTTTGGCCACATTTCTCACACCATGGCAGATGAAATCCTCTTCAGAGCTGCTGACACTTTCATGAATAACAGTCCTCATCTGCATAAAAGGGTTTTTTTATTTTTTTATTGCCCAAGTTACTTCACCTTTTTTTTTTTTTCTTAATAGTGGTAGAGAAATACAGAAATCTGGATAGAAACTATCTTTATTGTCAGCTTATTGGGACATCAGAGAGGGGGCAAAGGCTATGGGTGTACTTGTGCTGTTGATGACAGCCAGGGCTACCTGGACTATCTGAGGAATCGGCCTGGCAAAGCTGGCTGATAGTTTGCAGATGGAGGAGAGAGGGGAACATTTCCAGCACTTGTAGAAAGAAGATTAGAGGCAATCACAGCAGCATCTGATTAAAACCAGAACTGTCTGAAATCAGAAGAAAGGCAAGAGTCAGGATGAATAAAACACGAATGGCCTGAAAGTACAGTAAAACACTACTTGCGCAGAAACACCGGCCTTTCACCTTACGCCTCGAGTGAAAACAAAGGTGTTTTCCAGCGGAAGGGGTAGCAGCCAGACGCTGCTTCGGGAAGGCCGGGGCAGGCTGGCGGGATCAGGAGCATCCCCGGCAGCTAGAGGGCACCGCCGGCCGCGGCATGGGAGCTGCTGCTGAGAACATTGCCTGGGGACTGGAAAACCAACGAGGTAAATTTTGTCCAGAAGATCATCAGGAACAAAATCCCCAACAACCCGGTGATACCGGAGAGCTCAGCGACAGGTCTGTATTTCCAGGCTTTGCTGAGTAATCTGTCTCAGAGCTCTCTGAACCACACGTGCTTTCTGGAAGAGTTGTAAACGTTTAAAAAGAGACAGCGCCATTGTGAAGAATGTTTCGGTTTTACTTTTGTTTCTCCCATGCCGCTATAAGGCCAAAAGTTTGTTTTTGTCAGTTGGCCTGGAGGAGGTTCAGTGTTGCTACAGCAGCAGAGTAACAGCACCCAGTGACCCTTCTGGCCATTAAATTCCTGCCTCGGCCCACTGAGGTGGGTACAGTCACATTCCTCAGAACTGTGTGGAGTTTGTTGCTAGGGAACATTTTAATACTGCTTTCCACCTGGACACCCTTTTAATCCCTATGAGCTACAGACCTGAGAGCTGGGAGCCTTCCCTAGTCACGTCCTGACTCTGCCCATGACATGAGAATTTATCAAACTACCTCCATAACAATAAATTCTGGTGCTGGAATGAGAAGAAAAGAGAGGATTTCTGTTATATGTTGCATTTGCAATAAATAGAAAAGCACAGTTTGCCGTGCTTTTACATGCCCTACAAACCTCTTCAGCAATTTCTTCTGGTTACTTTCCCCCTGGTTCCCACTCATCCCCTGCATGCACTTTCTGCAGGGAGCTAAGCAGGATGTTATCAGGGAAATGGCTCCATCCTTGTCTTCATCCATCCCCTGACTTGTCTCAGGGTGCTGTGGGTGTCAGGGAGGTCCTGTGGGATGTTGGCCAGGGTCAGTAAGGCTTATTGGTGCCCTCAGGGCCTTGACAGCAGCTTTAAAGTGTCAGCTGCTGCCCACAGGTCTTTATAGCAGCAAAATACTCACATGGGCAAACTGCCAGCAAAAAAACCCACAAAAAACCAAACCCCAAACTTCCCCCCCACC
>VZTI01001644.1:0-26441 GCA_013397865.1 Struthidea cinerea | reverse complement strand
TCCCCTTCCCCTTCCCCTCTCTTTCTTTCTTTTTCTTTCTTCTTCTCATTGATGAAAAATGAACTCATAAATTTCTTTTTAACTGAGAGGGATGAACTTAATCCATTTCACATCTTTACAAGAACAAATTTAGCAGAAGATAACAAAATAACTTGAGAGAGCGGAGCTATAAGAGCTGCAGGAATTCCTATTTGTTCCACAAGGAGTGGAGAAATTTCACCAAGTACCCAGCTTTTTAAGTTTCAAGAGCTTCCACATTTCTACTTCACAACGTGGAAGTCAGATTTTCACAAAGGAACTAATTACCCATATTAAGATGCTTAAAAAATTACACACTGTACTCAAAAGGGTCCCATTTACATGTGAAGAAAGAGCCCTTTTTATGTCTAAACAGAGGAAAAGTATCTGCAATATTTCTACAAAATTCATGCTAGCACGATGGAGGACACTGATGTTCATGGTACCTAGAAAATACTCTCAAGAGTTTGGATTATCTCCAATACACTTATGAGAGACTTACTATAACATCTCAAAAAAGGGCCATAAAACTTTATGTGACAGCTTCACAGATGGTTAGAGAACCACAAAAACACTCGATTTTTCTGCTTGGATATGCTTTCACTGAAAATTCCCCTTGGAAGTTTCATTGCTTAATCTTGGCAAAGAGGATTAATTTTATGTCTTTCAGCTTGTCCTCTGAGAAAAGAAATGATAGAAAAGCAAGATTTTAATTAAAATTATTATTAATTATTAGCTCTCACACTTCATTACACATTTCTGATCTCTTTCACAACACACTTCACTGATAAATGGAAAATTTGTTGTATAGAAAATGCTTAGAATAAATAAAAATAAATCTGAAATCAAGCATTTAAACTCAAGTTCAGGGCTAATTTTGATTTCAGAAGGAGGAGTGGTACCTGTGAATCAGTGAGTTTTATGACATATTTCCCACAGAGATTAACAACTGATTGGAATTGGTTAAACATATCAAACTTTCAATATTTTGGGGTTATATATAAAGGAGAGGGTTCTGTGCTTATGGAGGAACCCGATACCCCATGTAGAAGTCAACTCATACATAATTCTGTAGCATCACATGCATAAATGTTCTCAGCACATTTTTCTTCAGCTTTAAATTCAAAACTCAACCTACAAATAACTTCTGCCGGAGTTACATCCTGCTTCCCAGTCATAGCTGTGCAGACACGCACAGAGCATACACAGGGAATTAATGTTACAGTAAATCCTTTGCTGGGCTTCTGTGCCTGCATCCTCTCCCCAGCAGTTTGTTCCTTGTGTATGAAGGGATGTCCTTTCTTGCTTTAGGCATAAAATAATGTGAACTACCAAATAAACAACGCCTCCATTTGTTTCTGCTTTCTTTCCTAATAGTAAGTTCTGTAAGTTGTAGCTTTTGTTGTGCCATCCAGAAAACCACGTCAGTAAATAGAAGTCAGCAGGGAAAATACTGGTGTTATGTTTGCTTGACACCAAACAGATACCTTAGTGCAGTCCAAGAGCTGCTTGAAAGCTTCCTGGCAAGATACCATGATTTGGACTTTTGACACTACCATGAACATCGCTTCATGTAGCAAATGGTAGAAATGCACACTGACAAAAATATTTATGATTCTCTCGGGAAGGCTGCAATCAAGAATTTATTGCTATTGCTGAAATACTGAAGCTTAGCATTTGAGAATTTTTCCTTACTTAGAAATCAGCAAATTTGGTGCCATGTTTATTGTTTGCAAAGTTTTCTATGAACTTGAAGGGGGTGAACATATAGAAGAGTTCCTAAATAAATAACTCAAATTTAACCAGTCAAGTACACATTAAGAAATTCTTCTTATTCGGAAACAGAAACTTTCTAAGAGTGAACAATTCCTCTAAAACAGCATGAATCAGTTATTTCTTCCCAGAAAGCTTGAAACTCCAAATGAATGCATAGCTAATTTTTTCTTTTTGCACCCATTGTCTCTATGTGATTTTTGTTTTTTGCTTGGGAGTTCCTATTCAGGTAGTAATGTGGAAAAAAAAATCAAAGTACCTATTTTCTGTCTTGAGAGAAGTACCCACAGGAGGTGCTGCTAGTTGGAAATCATACTATTTGCAACCTATGTTCAAAATTTCTATGCTGTTAGACCCTTCAAACAAAATTTTCAGTCTATTTATGGCATACTATTTATGGTTACGATACTTTAAAATGAACATGAGGCTTATTTAACAAAAGAGGAATACAGTCTTCCTGTGTTTGAAGGACAAGACATCTGCTCCTGGGCAGCAGCCGCAACAACAGGTTCTCTCTCATGATCCCTTCTGATATCCTTCAGATTTAAAAAAAAAAAAGCTTGAATCAGAGAAATGGTAAAAGCCTGAGCTTGGCTTGAGTAGTTCGACATTCACTCACAACAAAATTTCTTCTCAAGCAGGATGTGAAGAAGGGAATGACCTCCCCAGCTAATGATTATGATTCTCCAAAGAGTCCTTTAAACTGTCAGAAATTCTGGGAAAGTATTAGCTTTTCCAGAGATCAGAGTGACCAGGAACCTCTCCTTCTCCAAGAGCTTCCCTACTCTTCTTCTGACCAGCCCCACCATAGACACTCAGGGAGCCGATGTGGTAATGGAGTCCACCCAGCTGGCTCAGCATCAGAAATCAGATAGATCAATACTTCTTGCTTTGGATTCCACAAGGGATCCCCCGAGTTTCAAAAGAAATACATAAGTGTTCTTGATGGGAAAAACTTAGCTTTTTAGAATAAAGAAAAGATTAAATTCCAACCTTTGTCCAACAAACCCAGGACCTGTGTGTGCAGCAAATCCAGTGTGAGCAACACTCTCTCTCTCTCATTTTGTAATGTTGTTGCACTGATTTCTTTGGATGAAATCACATTAATTGAACTTTTACAATGAGAAAATGTTCAGCTACACTGGTAAACAGAAATACTCCATACCCTTGCGCAGTAATTGTTACATGACATAATCTTTGTATTCCTAACTTAGCTTTAGGACAGGATTTCCTTAAAGGAGCCCTAAAAGCCATTTTTAGTTATTTAATAATAGCAATGTTGAGATTTTAAGCAATTGCCATCATATCTATTTAAGCATTTATTGTTTAATCTAAGAGATCTGAATATGAAATTGCATCTTATTTTTCTCTAATGGAATTGAATTTTACTTGAAATTCCTTGTAGAACTCTGGCAAAATTTCATGAATACATTTACATCTGGAGTTAAGCATGTTAGTAGTCATGATAATTGACTTTATGATTAGTCTACTTCAGTTCATTCATAAATACATGATTTAAATTTTGGGCTGTAAGCAACTGACTACTATTTACCATCATTGTTGATGACACTGATATTGCTGGATGGTAGTTATTGGCAAAATACGAATAGTAGAATTGTACATAATCAAATATTTTTCAACTCATTATTCAATTGTTTCTCTTTGTTCATCTTCATAACGGCGTATGTTTTACTGGCTTTGTTAGAATCAGTAAGCCATTTAGTTAAAAGCAAATACATCCTTTGGCAGTCCTCAAATGTATGAAAGGGCAAAGTGGGAATGTGAATTTTGTTTTCTGGTAACTATTGGTAACTCCACTGTTTACTTAAGCTTTCCCTCAGCTAGTCCAGTGACAATTATTTCAATCAATATAATTTTCACTGATTATGAACATGAAAATTTTGATTCAGCAGTTTGAATCACGTTAAGTGATGCTCAACTGCTTTGTGAAATATTCTGTTGTTCCTAGATATGCTGTCCCAGTAGAGATTCTACTTTGAAGACCTCGTAGTCATAGGGGAGAAGTCTGTGCCTGGGTGAGAAGAGGGGGAAATGCTGCCTGGTTTCTTTCAGCACTTGCTGATCCATAGGGCCTGCTTGGTGTTCCTGTGGATTCAGAGCAATGCCATCCTTCCCTGATGTTTTTCTCAGATGCTGGTAGCTGCCCTAACCCTGGGATGTGCTATTTGTTTAAAGGCTGTAATGATCTGTTTGTTCTGGTAGGTTAAAACCTTTGATAAAACATTTCAAAAACATTTCAGGAGGGCCTCTGCTTCCTGCTCTTGTGCAATGTTGCTGCCTACCCCAGGAGTTTCCAGCAAGCTAGGCCTCTGCACATATGGTGCCTATGCATATGAAATAAAGGGGGAAAAAAGTCCTGAAGAGAGCCCTTAAATGTCCTCTTTTGAAAGGCACTGAAATGCTCTATCTGCCATCTCATCATCCACCTTCTCCCTGCTGCAGCCTGCTGGAGGGCATGCCCTCACCATGATAATGAAACACATTCAGCTCAAAATGACCTGCCCTGGTTTCCTGCCTGCTCCTCTGCTGGGAGCCTTCTGCTCGTGGGTGTGGAGGTCACCCACCCCATGACCCCCAGGATGGGGCAGAACAAGGAGGATCATTCTCCCACTCCATGGGCTGACTCACGTTTCTCAAAGACCAGGACGCAAAGTGATTTACATTCCTATGCAGCAACTCATGTTCCTTGAAACTAGGATGTGGGCTTCTAGCTTGGGAGCAGTTTTAAGAAAAGGCCAAATTTGTGCAGCTTCTGAGAAAGGAAGAAGCAGTTCACTGGGGACAGTGTGAGTGCAGACATTGCTCATTCCCAGGTGTCTTTCACAGTGGCTGGAAGCTGACCCGTGACAGGAGTGAGCACAATCCGGCTGTAAAAATCACCCTCTTTGACTGAGTGCACTTCCAGGAAATTATTGTATTTTAGGGGTTAAATCTGCACAGATGATACAATCAAGTAGCTGTGCTTTCTTCTAGATATTCTGGTCCCTTGTTCAGTGCTTATTTTCAGTTGCCACGTTCTTTGAAGATGGTCTATTTGACTTGCAACCCATGTGCCATTATTTGGGGCAGTGAACATCTCTTAATGACAGTAAGACACGTATTTACAGATCTACTACTTCTCCCCCAAAGAGGAAACACTTTGATATTTAAACATAAATGCAATGAAGAGGTGCCATTTCTCATGCGTATAGTTTCAGTATCCGTTGTGCACAGAAACATTTTCCTGCCAAAAGTTTCAGCTCCAGTATTATCTAATGAGCCAACAAAGATCTCTTCCATTTCTCCTTCGAATGTTTTTCTAAGGTGCTAAACCAGATCAACATTTTCAGTGATCACATTTTCAGATTTTCAGTAATTTTGAATGTAGCTGCCTTCTAGAGTATCCTGTCTCCCCATTTTTGATCAGAGTCCAATTCTTCACTGAGCAGCCCATAAAAGCTTAATCTACTCTCTCAGTGCTACCAAATCTTGGTAGTGCAGATCTTCTAATGATTACTTAAATTTGTGATTGATGAAACTTTCCACTGTCTTTACAGGTTGGGGGTTTTTAGCAGCAGTAATGCAACAACAGTTTTGTTTTGTTTTTACATGTGCTGACCTCACTGCCTAATTATTCTTGCCGCAAATACTCCAGGAGTTGTTCAAGCCATTTTCTAAACACCCCTGTGAGCTGCAAGTCCTTACCAAAACTTTAATTGCTCAAGCACGGGTTCTTCAACAAGGCTAAAACACAAAAATGAGCAAGGTTAATCTTGCTTGAGTGCAGGCATTGTTCTGCATTTCTTACACTTGGTTTCTCTTTCCCAAATAGTGAGTTAAATGAAATGGCAAAATGGGCCCTGAGATGACAGGAATCTTTCCAGTTTGCCCACAGGCAGTGGATTCTACCCAGCAATAAGTAGCCTGCTAGGAGAAAAAATGTGATTTACTTCCAGAAGCACACTATGATAGTGACATAATTACTGAAATTCACATATTTTGCTGCCTGTGTAGCTTATTTCCTTATAAAAAGTTGCATTCTATTCTTACCACAAAAATAACTCTTTCAGTATGATGCAAAACACTATAGAAGTTTAATTTATTTATATCATTTCTTAGCCAGCAGCTCACTCATTGCCCAAGAAGCTGTGTTGGAAATAATATGAAATACCATGGCTTACCCTTACCTCACGTGGCCCAGCTAATGTGCAACATGAGAGGCCCTAAAAAATGCAAACCTGGTTGCACGTCTGTGGGTTAATTCTGGCTTTACTGATTCAACAGCTGTTTGATCTCAGTGTGCAATGACTTCTGTTTCAGTATCCTTACGAACAGCTTGCATGCTCTGTTTTATACCCCTTACTTAGGAGATGAAGAAAAAGCCATCAGATGTCTTAAAAGACTTCAGACTTATTACTGAAATCTTACAAGCTTCACAGAGGTCTGCTTTTTTCAGATTTGAGCCTGGAAGCTGATCTGTGTAGGTACTGGGTTAGTAATATGTTTTTTATGTGTTTTTTTCCAAGAAGGAATGATAGGATGCTCCTAGGGGAAAGGTAGGATTATATATAAGTAAGTTAAGAAAATGAACTCTTACACTGAAAAATCAAGAAATCTTACATTTTTGAATTCTAGTGTAATTTCATGACAGTTTAGCTGTTTCTTAGTGTAACACAATGCTATCCTTTTTCAAGTCAAAGTTGATACGTATGGTCATCAGGAAATGTTTGTCTCTTTTGTAAAGAAGGTGGCACACAAGGCACCCATGAGCAAGAAACCAATGTCTGTGCTGCAGCCAACAGGGAAAACAGGAAATCTGATCTAAGCCATCTCTGCAGCTCCTGTGCCAGCTGCACTGCGCCAGTGATGACAGTGAAACCTGCAAGCTATACCTCTGACTCTGCCTGTGTATTTGCTGTGTAAGTGTCAATTCCTCCACATTTGTTCTGGTGTTTTCTATGTACATTTCTAAAATCAAAGGCACTGCATACCCTGGTAAGGTATTAGGTGTGCAGGCTCTCTTATTATCATCTGACTTCATCTATCCAGACAAAATATGCAATTTTAGTTACTTCTTTTGACACAGTAATGACGATTTCTGTGTCTCAGACACCACTCAGTCTGTCGATAAATCCAAGGTCAGCAATAGTGGGATGTTAGCTCACAATTATGTAGGACAAATGCTTGGTATACCAGCGTTTTGAATTTATAAAAGTCATACTTAAACCCAGTTAGTTGAAAAAGTGCAATCCAGAAACTTACTCCAAATATATGCTAATGATAACTGACTTCTCTCCATAGTGTAATGTCTGTTGTAGATTTCAGTTTATACAATTGTTGATATCAGAACCACCTAAAAATATTAGACTAAAAGTCTGAAACTAATTAAGATATAGGTCAAGAACTGATATTTCATATCTTCATTATGTTGCTGTTTGAACTTACATCACACATTATGTTTTTTCTATAAAGCCCTTTACTACTTTATGCATCTGTTAAAAGATTTAGAATGGAAAAATCCAAGGTGTGTCTTGTGTGGAAAAGCCCAATAATAAATTCCTGCTGCTTCAGCACATTATTTTAACAAATATATTGAGTGGAAAGACTGGCTGAAGATTTAACATGGTACTTAAATTCTTACCACCATTATTTTCTGAACTTTCAAAAAAAAAAAGAGCCATGCAATATGCATGGATGGATTTTGAAAAATCCATTGTTGGTTCAGGTGCTCAAATTAAGCTCTCCCTTCAATCAAAGCTTGGCACGTAATCCAAACTTCCAAATGTGAACTAAAAGAGATTATTCTCTCCTTTTATCAAAAGTGTGTGTATACATATATGTAGTCACACATCACAAAACACTTTACATAATGCAAATATAACTTATTTTACTTTGCTCTAGGGCAACTTCCATTCTGTAGCAAGAGTTATTTTATTATAAGAAAAGCGTGGTGAAAACTGTTACATAGCCAAAATCCTGACATGATGTGCATATTGCCAGCAGAAGGCTTGTGACTTTCACGGCAATTATTACTTTTCTTTAAGAACTTCCCTTGCACATAAAAGAATTTCAAATAAAGATGTATAAGGTAAGTTCCAGCAAGGTGACCAGAGGGCCTTGAAAGGAGAAGACAGTGTCAGACCGCAAGAAAAGGGTGTTTTTGAAGAGTTTCTTGTGCTGTGAGCACCGACCCAGTTCAGAGTCTGGTTCTTGATGTGATACTGCCATTGCCACTTCTGGGGCAAGGCTTTGCAGTTTGTTGCTTCCACAGGGTAAGTAATTCCCATCCAACAGATCAGAGTCTGGCCAAGGAAATATGAAATTTAAATAGTGAGGTCAGAATGGCTTGTCTTAATAGCCTCTAAATTGAAGCTCGGAAGGAAACTGTTTTTCTGTCCCCTTTTATTTTTAAATATTTCAACTTATTACTTTTCTACAGTGGGATGAAAACAAGCCCATTTGAAGCTTTTTTGAGAAAAAGAGAGAGAGGAAAGCACTCCTTTCCACTCTTGCTCCATGCTGCAGCTTACAAGGCCTCTTGCTTGTGGGATGCTTCTTTCTCCTCCTTTGGACCCAACCATGTCTGGAGAAGAGCAACTATGTATTCAGGAGAGGAAATGGAGGTTTGCTCCACCATTTGCCCCAAGAAAAATGCAATTTCTCACCCTTCATGTCTGCTGGACAGAAAATTCCAAGCTCCAGGGAGGGTTCTTTTGGTATTTACCTTGTCCCAGTTCCTAGCTGAGTCTGGAGACACATGTGAGCATGTCCCACTTACAAATAACTGGCCTCTGCTTCCAGCAGGTCTTTAGAGATGCTCTCTGTATGGGGAACATATGTAATGTTTAGAATATGAATTTAGTATTTGGTATTCAACTATCATCAGCCTGCTCAATATGTCAGGACCTTCTCACAAGCCTGACATACTGAAAATGGTCCCTTTTTTTCCTGTAAATTATTATTTGAATAATTTGGCCTGTTTCAGTTTTGTCCCTTAAAAAAGTGAACAAAGATGATAATTATTCTTAGCCACAGAGAGGTTACGATGGTGGTAGTTCTGATTTCCAAAGGGCACAGGAGCAGGCAAATCCTAAATGTCGTATGTCCGATGAGGCAGAAGGCCAGCTTGGCTGAACAGGGACATTCTCTTGGAATTAAGGTGAAAAAGGAAGGCTTATGGCCAGAAGAAGCAGGTCAGAGAAAAACGCAGAGAGGCTGCTTGCTGCTGTAGGGAGAAAATTTGTGCAGCCAAAGCTCAGTTCGAGGTGAAGTTGACCAGAACTGTGGAAAATAAAAGTTTTTTTCAAATAAAAGGTTTTCTCAAATTCATTAATAGCAAAAGGCTGTGACAAAATAACATCAGCCCATTACAGGAAGACGGTGGTCACGTCACCAAGAGGGACACAGATGAGGCAGGTGTGTTTACTGCAGTCTTTGCCTCCGTCTTCCACACGGATGACCGACCAAGAGGGTCTCAGTGGCCTGAGCTGCAGGACCATGACGGCGAGAATGCTCAACTCCCCTTTCTCTCTGAACACGTGTGGGATCTGCTGCTCCAGCTGGATCCCTACAAATCTGTTAAGGGATTCATCAGAAAATTCCAAGAGAGCTGGCTGGTGTCACTGCAAAGCCTCTCTGGATGATTTTTGAGTAGTTTTGGGAATCCAGAGAGGTCCCAGCTGACTGGAAGCAGCAAATGTTGTCCTGATTTTCAAGAAGGGTGAGAAGGAGGAGCCTGGAAATTACAGGCCTGTCAGTCTCAGTGCAGTGCCTTTAAAATCATAAAAAAGATTCTTCTGGGAGGTATTGAAAAACACCTGGAGGACAATGCCATCACTGGTCACAGCCAGCAAGGCTTCATGAGAGGAAGGCTGTGCTTCTCAAACCTGATTTCCTTCTATGACAAAGTAACCCACTGAACTGATCTAGGAAAGCCATTTGATGTCATCTTTTTGCACTTCAGCAAAGCTTTTGATACTGTCTCTCACAGGATCCTTCTGGACAAAATGCCCAGCTCACAGCTGGATAAACACATCATGTGATGGGTGAGCAGCTGGCTCATGGGTAGGGCATGTCAAGGGTTTCAGTGACAGGGGTGACATCAGACTGGGGACCTGTCACCTGTGGGGTTCCACAGGGCTCCATCCTTGGCCCTGTGTTCTTCAACATCTTCATAAATGACTCGTACTTACGACTGGAAGGAATGCTAAGTAAGTTCACAGATGATACAAAACTGGGAGGAGCTGGTGACTCCCTCAAAGGCAGAGAGGTCCTGGAAAGACACTCAGACAAGTGAGAGAGATGGGCAATCACCAACTGTATGAAGTTCAACAAAGATCAGGGCCAGATTCTGCACCTGCTATGGGGCACCCCTGGCTGTGTGTATAGACTGGGGAAGGAGATGCTGGAAAGCAGCACTGGGGAGCGTGAACTGGGGCTCTGGGTCGATGGCAAGTTGAACACGAACCAGCAGTGCCCTGGCAGCTGGGAGGGCCAACCCTGTCCTGGGGGACATCAGGCACAGCATCCCCAGCCAGGCAAGGGTGGGGATTGTCCTGCTCTGCTCTGAGCTGGGGCAGCCTCACCTCGAGTGCTGGGGGCAGTTTAAATGCCTATGAAGAAAGATATTAAACCATTAAAGAGAATCCAAATGATGGCCACGAGGATGGTGAAAGGTCTGGAGGAGAAGCCATGTGAGGAGTGGCTGAGGTCACTTGGTCTGTTCAGCCTGGAGAAGAGGAGACTCATTGCAGTTACAGCTCCCTCACAAGGGGAAGCAGAGGGGCACAGAATGAGTAGCTGCTGAGGGAGCTGGGGTTGTTTAACCTGGAGAAGAGGAGGGCCAGGGGAGACCTCATCACTCTCTGCAACGCCATGAAAGGAGGGTGTAGCCAGGTGGGGGTCGGTCTCTTCTCCCAGGCAACCAGCAACACGATGACACAGCCTCAAACTTTGCCAGGGGAGGTTCAGGTTGGACATTAGGAGGAATTTCTTCATGGAAAGGGTGATTGGGCATTAGAATGGGCTTCCCAGGGACGTGATGGAGTCACTATCCCTGGAGATATTTACAGAAGACTGGATCTGGCATTGAGTGCCATGGTCTGGTTGACACAGCAGTGTTAGATCACAGATTGGACTCGATGATCTCAGAGGTCTTTTCCAATCTGACTGATTCTGTGATTCTGTGATTCTGTCATCTTTTCTTTGTGGTGACCAGTGACAGAACCCAACAGAATAGCCTGAAGTTGTGTTAGGTTGGATTTTAAGAAAAGGTTCTTCACCCAGAGCATAGCTGGGCACTGGAACAGGCTCCCCAGGGAAGTGGTCACAGCACCAGCCTGAGAAGAGTTCTGGAAGTGTTCGGACAACATTCTCAGGCACATGGTGTGATTCTTGGGGTGGTCCTGTGTAGGGCCAGGAGTTGCACTTGATGATCCTTGTGGGTCCCTTCCAGCTCAGCATATTCAGTGATTCTGTGGTTTTTCTCTTCTTAGAAGGATTTTATTTCTTTACTCATTGGTGTAAAAAAAAGTTTGCTGTTCTCAAATGGTTCCCAGCGTAAAATTTGCTCTTAAAAGTTGTGAGTGCACCAAGGAATGAAAGCTAAACAACTGTTCACAAAATCTTGATCAGATTTTTGAGAATATTGAAAAACCTGAAATTCCACATATTCTACAGTTTGTGTCTTGTAACAGCAGCCAGCAGAACTTTGATGTAGCATTTTTGTCCAGCAGAATGTTTTGTCCAGTTAATAAAGTTATGGAATTAAAATATTTGTTTAGCAAAAGGTTTGAGGTAATGAGATTTTGAAGAAAATGAAAAAACAAATGAAAATACAAGTTTTTTCCAGTGGAGTTGTTGGAATGTCTTGATTAGAAATATTAAAAATCATCTTACAGTGAAAGTAAAAAGTTAAACTTTATAAACTGCTCATATGTAAAGTTTTGACCAGCTTGCAACCCAGAAATGTTTGGGGTTTTTTCCCCAAAACAGTTAATTTTGTTTTGAAACAGTCAATCTGAAATGTTTGCATGATTCATTGTGAAAACCTGGTCTTGTATTAAAATCTGTAATTAAATTTAAAAATGTTCCCTGTTCATTTTAATAGTCAGCCTCCAGATGGTGATAGTCCAAGCCAAATGTCTGTAGATTTTCTACATATTTACCTCAGATTTTATCTTCCTTTTTTTTATAGCTCACAGAAGTATTCCATTGCAACTAAACCAGAAAATACAGAGCTAAGAGGGAGGTGAGTGTTGTGCTGGCCCCAGGCAGTATCAATTGCCCACAGATGCTCCTCTGACCTAGACCCCCTAAAGCCATAATCCAGCTTTGCTGGTGCTGAAATTTAAGGAGAACAGGCTCTGCCCTCCCGCTTTGCATTTACATTTCATGTATTTGAAGGCAATTGCCATGTTTCAGCTGGTCTTCCTTTCCTCAGCGTAAGCAACCTCTTTTTCCCTTCTTTGTGTGCTCAGTTACCGTTATCTTTTGGAATTCCTTAGGGCCATCCCTCCTCCCAGCCAGCAGCTATTTAATAACAGTAATGTTTTATATTCTGCTGGCCAAATCACTCATGAAAATATCAAACCAGTCCCCACTTAGGGCAAATTGACAAGAATTCCTGTTTGATTTTTCCTTGCAGTGAAAAACTGGAATATATCTTGTCTGATTTCTGCCTATTTAGCACCCATTTAATTGTTGATCCATCCAGAAAATGTTTCTTTGATTAACTTCTGAGAAAGCCTAGTAAGGATTTGTGTAAATCAATATAAATGGCATTTCTAGCTTCTCTTCATTCAGTGCCTGTTTTTGCCACAAAGTAAACTGGAGTGGTTTAATGTCATTTGTTTTCAACAATTCCATGTGTCCTTTAATTTATTGCCTCCTTACCTTGGGGACAGTTGTTTGTTTGTCCCCGTATTTTTTAGTAACTGGAATGAATCTGATTGCATTCTTCTTTTTTTTTCTTTCTTCTCCTTTTTCCATTTCCCTCTCTGCTAAAATACTGCATTTCTGCTTTTTGCAACTTTTGGAAATACCTTTCTGCCCATCAGGCATTTTCTTCATGCCAGAACTGTTAGCAGCTCTGCAGCTGAACCACCTCACTACCTCATGTGAGTTTCACCAGACAAGTGCATGTAAAACTCATGTATTTAATTCTTATCCTAACCAAAAACTAACTCTAAACCCACTAACGCACTAATAATAAGTTGGGTCACTGGGCCACAGAGCCCAGTGACCCTGTTCTGCCAGCTCTGGTTTGACCTCTGCCTATAGGGTCGATGCCTTGGTGACTTGTATGGCCCTTCATTCCTTCTCATCAGTAGGTCTACTCTTATCATGTCTTTCATAAAGGCCTGTAGCTTTGATGAAAAGAGCATTGTATTCTCTGGTTTTCTCTGTACAGCACATCTCCAGTTACGAGCTCAAGCAGACTGGGGATTGTTTTTTTCCCAAATCCATTGAAGATCCAAAGAAAACTCCAGAAACACTATATTTTCCATTTAAGTAATACCTGTAAAATATTTTGAAGTGTTTTAGCCATTGCTATCATATGTTCGCAAACACAGTGAAGATCAGAATCAGGTTGCATCTTCAGCAAAGATCTAAGGCCACCTGCTACTTGAGCTGTATCTTTGGTGAAAATCTTGGTGCTGGAATGGACAGGGACCGAGTGATGTGAAGTATATCCTCAAGCTCTTAGGCAGAGCATTGCAAGGCTTCTCAGAGTTGTGAGCTGGTGATAGATTTTTTTTTTGCATAAACATTATTTTTCTAGGCCATTTTGCAAGGTCTTTGCAGCATTTGCTGGCTGCAGTGAGTGAAGGGGGTATGCTGAGAGCATGGAAGATAAGCAAACTTAGCAAGTGCAGGGACAGGAAGCTACACTTCCTCCAAACCATTCTCAGCACTGTTTCTAAGCTGTTTACTTCCTATTTTGATACCTAGAGCAACAAGAGACAAGGTTTCCAAGCAGACTTCAGCTGGCCTTGGGTACTGTTTAGCCTCACTTCCTTTCAGGTCTGGGATAAGGTCTGGGACTTTGTTCTGGGAGGTTTTTCCATCCATAATGTTGGGAACACACAACTCCAGTTTTTCTGCTGGCTTAGAAAAAATTTGTGAGGCACCTTAGCATTTTTAAGAGGTGTTTGTGTGCTAAACAATGAGGTTTCAATAACTGCAGTATGGCTCCTTTCTAACCTAAATGATTCTATGATTCTGTGTTTTTATTCTATCTGTCAGTCTGTGCATTTTCTGCTTAGAGCATCAGCTTACTGCTGCTGGCACTCAAATACACATTTTTCTGGAGTCCAGCTCTTTCTGGTGTTCCAGCTGACCTGAAGACTCCTGATCTCTTCTGTAGGAGAAGTGCTTTAAGCTCTGCTTGTGACTCTTTCTGTCCCTCTTTGCAAGTGGCCTTTATATGTGACCCTGAAAGTGGCTTCCTAAGTTACAAAATCCTTCCCAGCAAAGCCAAAAGATGAAGGAAAGCTTGGGTGCATGCACGCAAAAGTCATTGGTAGTTCTTCTGAGTGGGCTGTCTATCCAGCTACCTCTGCAACAAGACCCTAAATAAAAAAAGCAGTCCCCAGCGAGTAGTAAAGAAAAAGGCAGGGATGAATACACAGTACAGAAACACACAGGACATACTCCTCACAGCATCCTGCTCTGGTGCTTTAGCCAATATGGGAAATTACCATATTTAAGGTAAAATGATGCCCTTTATTTATCATGTTCAGTTCTTGACTGTATTTAAAAATAACTCTTCTTGTTGTCCCTCACCATTCTAGTCCTGCTTCAACTCCAATTGAACTTTGGCCCAAAGAATTTTCTCCCTGCAGTAGCAAGCAGCATCTCTCTATTCTGACCATGTCACCTCACCTTCCTTCCACTGGGCATACACCTTCCTTTTTTGCTTTATTTCTAACAGAATATTCCTGTTAGAAGGCCAAGCTGGCCTTCTGCCTCATCTGCTTGACTTCCAACACTCAGGAATTGCCTGCTCCTGTGCCCTTAGGAGGTGATGCTTAAAAAGTGACCAGCCCTGGTGGACCCCAGCCCCTGCACAGGCATTTTCCCAGGGGACTTTAATTACTAGTTCTCTTCGTGTCCAGGGCTGAAGGTTTGCTGGCACTTCTCCTCCTGTCAATAGAGTTTTTAAATTCTGCAGTTAACATGCAAGGGCATGGACTCCGCACAAGATGGAGAAGTGCAAAGCCGTTTATTGCGCAGTGAATTTGTCTTAAATACCAGAGTACAAACAGGATATAACATCATGTAAACAAGAAAGATGTCCACCACAGTGTTCCCAATCTCCTAAGCCATTGCACCGATATTGCCTAATATGGTAATTAATAAACAATACCCTATAAGACTACAAACTACAATTGTCACCTCCTACAGGTGCAACACTGTCCACGGACCCACAAGCCCCTTTCAGCCCATCCCTGGCGACCTGGATGTGCTCCCAGGGTCACCTCCGGGCCCGGGAAAGAGGCTGTCTGTCCGGCCCACAGGGCCTATTTCTCCTCCAGCACATAGTGCACCCCAACAAAATTCAAACTATTTCTGTTAAACAAAAACTATATAAATATATCATTGAATGGCTTGAGTTTGAAGGGACCTTAAAGATCATCTATTTCCACTCTCCTGCCACAGGCAGACACACCTTCCACTAAACCAGGTTGTCCAAAGCCCCATCCAACTTGGCCTTGAACACTTCCAGGGATGGGACATCCACAACTTCTCTGGGCAACCTGTGCCAGTGCCTCACCACCCTATATTAAAGAAATTGTCAGTGTTAAACTCTGTAAGGGACAGTGTATATGTATATATGCAAGACTTAGCATAAGTTAAAGGAAAACATGGATAATATTTCAGTCAGTAGGACTAAAGGCTTTCAGAAGTGCAGGTTAAATTGAAGCACCCTGGGGCAAACAGGAATCATGTGGGGTTCTGAACCTTCAGAGGTGATATTCAGACTGATGAACTTCCACACCAGACATCCTCCCACACCATGATGTGTCAAGAAAAGTGAAGCTTCAGCAGTAAAAGATTAAGAGATACAATTCAAGTATGACTTTGGAAGAGAACAGAAGCAATCCTGAGGAACTGCTCTTAAGAGCTCACTCAATTTTTCCACAGTAGAGTAGAAAGATATGAGCCTATGGCAGGGAATTGAAGAAATGCTAGTAACTAGGACTCAGTACAAATAATGAGGAAGTGTAAAGAATGTATATAACTGGAATGTATAACCATAGAAGATTGAAAAAAAACAACCAAACAAACTAGAAAGAAAATAAAAGCCAATACAAATTTTGCAGGGAGTACATTCTTGGCACCATCCTCTAGAGGGCAATTTAGAAAGAAAAAACATTAGATGATGAGGATGGTAGGTAAGTAAAGGAGAATGTAGGTATTGAAAATAAACCCAAAAACTTTCAGGTATATGAGCTAAAAAATCAAGAGCATCAGGAAGAAGGAAAGATTCAGAGTCAAATGACTGTGGTTTCTCCTTCATCTGGAGAATTATACAGCATCCTCCTGATTCCAAGTGGGCATTGCATCAAAAATGTTAATAGGAGAGACTGTTTTCAGCTTGTGCTCTACAGGCAGCTAAGCATTTTCTTACTGGGACAATACTGGCAAGGACAGGTTCCCTGACTGGTTTTGAACCAATGCAGAATTTGTGATTTTATTCTAGAATTGCTGGGTTAGAAATAATCTCTTATAAAGGCATGGGAAACATGTATTTGGCCTTTGCAAAGAGAGTAAGGGGAAGTACATTAGAAGTCCTCCTTTCCTTAAGTATGTCACAAGGACAGGATGGATGCAGTTCATCTGCTTTCACTCACGTGGCAATTTTCTGAGCAGGAGCTGGACAGAGTGTGGGCATTGTCTCAGTGACTTCCTGCAGAGCATTCAGAAAGTCCAAAGTGCCTTTATATATAACGCAGTGCACTGAGTCTGGCTGCCTGAAGAATATCCTTTCTTATAAAATGTGCTTGCATGAAATTCAGCTTTTCCCTGGCTAGCGACAGTGAAGACAGTGGTGAGCATGGCTGTGTGCTGCCATGGGCATCCAGTCTAGCCACCACTGCACATTCATAGGTTAAATCTTTGTAACCTGTCACTTCAGCAGGAGTAGTTCTGCACCATTTAAACTCACATAGCTACACAACAGGTATAAAACCCAGCATGTGCATTACCTTTATGAAAAAACAGTGTATTTGCAGTGTTTTGCCAAAATATTGTCTTTGGCACAAATACTGTCACATTGCAAAAGTGTTTAGAAGCTGCAGATTGTTGAAATACCAACTGGGATTTCAAGGGTGATGATGTTGGCCAGATGCCTAAAACCCAGCTGGCTTCCATACTTAATTACCTTTGCTCTATGGGCCACAGAGCTTTTAAAGATCCATACACACAGCAGAAAAGAGTTTCCCGAGTGTACATGCTGCAGTTCAAACTACATCAGTACCTGGGCATAATCTGCAGCATCAAACAGGTGCAGTTGAGAGAAAGATATATAACATACATGCAGAAAGAATTCGTGCAGAGTTCAGGTCCATCTCTACAGATTCGGTGGCTTGCTAATTAGTGGCTACGCTTTGCCAGAAACTTACATTAGAAATGCAAAAGCCTAGGTAGGACCTGAAAAGAGCAAGATCTATAAGGTATAGAGAGCAATTACAAAAACAGACTAAGATGCATCATTTGATTTTGGTGGCAGGAAGAGAGCCCCATACAGAAAATTATTCTAAACAAGCAGCCAGGTTGCAATTGGCTAATTTCTACTGTGATTTTCTATTTACAGATAAATCTCAATTTGCTTTTACCAAGATTCTGGTCCAACTGCTCAAAACAAATTCCACCTCTTCCTGCACACCATTTGTGGAAAGCTTAATGGCAACCAATTTTGGCATCAGTTGTGTCCTGCAATGGGTGTGTGGGCACAGGGCTCTGCACCATGGAGAGCCCTTGTCTGCTTGGACACCACCGTGTGCTGCCTTCTTAGTTTTGCTTGTTGCCACTACATAATGGGCCACTCCATGCCTCCGCAGAGGGACTTCCTTTGGCTTGTTTTCCTTTTGTTTACAGTTTGATGTTATCATAGATTACCTCAATGGGTTAAAAAATCAGTCTTGCTTTCAAAGGTTGTGTTGAAAAGTTGTCTGTAGGAAGTACTACAGGCCTTGGTGTCCCGCCAGATCACTACACTGAAGTGACTGCTTTCTCTTCAATGGACAATCTGCTTTAACACTTACACTTTTTCAAAGAAAGCAATCCTGAGAGTCTCAGTTACATCCTCATGGTTAGGAAAAAAAGATATTTTACCAGGAAAGCAACTTGCTATGACCTTAGGTAAAATGCCAACTGCAATAAAAAGTATTTTCAAGTGTTATTTATGCACTAAGATTTAAAGAAACACTAAAAAAAAAAATCTGTCTGTGTTTGCAAAAATCGATATAACTTTACGTTCTCAGACATAATGAGGCAAAATGTAGCTTGTTTCTTTCAGAGTAATGGCATGACTTTGTGGTCACTAAATGCTCAGTGGAATTTTTTTTTTAGTAATCATGATAAGCTGGGGTTTTAAAATCAGAGTTGATCATACTCTATAGAGATTTTTCCAGTTTCTCTCTGATGGATTGTGATGAGCAAGTTCACAAGGGGTTCCTGCTTCCCAGGAGAGCAGGTAGCAGAGAAGCCCTGCAGACAGACATTGGCAAATTAGAGGGTTGAGCAATCACCAACCACATGGAGTTTAAAAAGGGGAAGTGTGGGATTCTGAACCTGAGATGGGGAAACCCTGGATGTGTGTATAGACTGGGGAAGGAGATGCTGGAAAGCAGTGCCACAGAAAGGGACCTGGGGCTCCAGGTCGATGGCAAGTTGAACACGAGCCAGCAGTGCCCTGGAAGCCAGGAGAGCCAACCCTGTCCTGGGGGGCATCAGGCACAGCATCCCCAGCTGGGCAAGGGAGGGGATTGTTCCACTCTGCTCTGAGCTGGGGCAGCCTCACCTCGAGTGCTGGGGGCAGTTTTGGGTGCCACAGAGTAAGAAAGGCATTCAGCTGTTAGTGTCCAAAGGAGGAGAACAAGGACGGTGAAGGGTCTGGAGGGGAAGCTGTGTGAGGAGTGGCTGAGACTGAGGGGAGACCTCATTGCAGTAACAACTCCCTCATGAGGGGAAGCGAAGGGGCAGGCACTGATCTCTGCTCTGTGGTGAGTGACAGGACCCGAGGGAATGGCCTGAAGTTGTGTCAAGGGAGATTTAGGTTGGCTATCAGGAAAAGGTTCTTCGCCAGAGGGTGGCTGGGCACTGGGCTCCCCAGGGC
Organism: Struthidea cinerea; assembly: GCA_013397865.1. NCBI lineage: Eukaryota > Metazoa > Chordata > Aves > Passeriformes > Corcoracidae > Struthidea > Struthidea cinerea. Next base: position 7,306 of record VZTI01001644.1, on the reverse strand, counting down.
AGTGGTCACAGCACCAGCCTGACAGAGCTCAAGAAGCATTGGGACAATGCTCTCAAGCACATGGTGTGATTCTTGGGGTGTGCGGTGCAGGGCCAGGAGTCAGGACTTTATGATTCTTGTGGGTTCTTTCCAATTCAGCATATTCTATGATTCTATAAATTAAATTAAATTATCTCAGTTCTCAGAAAGACTTGGTTAGGTTTGGCCTGGGAAAACAGTTCCTCTCTTCAGACGCAAAGGTAAGTTTTGAAAAATTTGACATTAAGTAAAGTGAAGTACTGTGGAGCAAAGTTTTCTATATAATGAGATGAAAAGAAGATGCTGGCAAAACGTGTCTCGTAACGTGACTGTGAGTCACTGCTCTGAAACAAGTCAAGCCATTATGGCTGAGTAGCAAAGGTCATGTGCTCACAGTGCGTCTTGTTACCCTCACAAAGAGCTGAGAAGATGAAATGAGACTTTCTTTAAAGGTTCCTGGGTTCTCACTGCTGAGAGGGACCAATCTGATTTTTATTTATGCCTCAACACATGTTGTTCCTATAAGGGCTGTACATGTGCTGGCAGCCTTGTCCCGGGGAGGCTTTGCCTGGCTGCTGATCAGGGCAGAGAAAACTTCCACGATCAGTCTGTGAGCGACCCCCCACTTGCCGGTGAGACAGATACCCCGGATGCCTGGGAAATCGGGCTGGGGCAGGAGCCTTAGCACACAAAAGCAGTTAACTGTGACACAACAAAGGCCATTTTGCTTTTGGGTTTTTTTGGAGGGAGAGGGGCTAGTCTGTAGGGCCAGCTCAACCCCCTCCCCCTTTCGCTTTTTTTTCCCCTCTCTGTGGTCCTGTTTCCCTGCCTATACTTGCTTTGCTCTGCTTCACTGTTCCCGCGAACCAGCTCGTCACCGGGACGCCTTTGCGCTCCGCTGCCTCCCCGACGCAGCGGGCGCTGCCACCCCCGTCCGAGCCTGCAGCCGCAGCCATTGTCCACAACTGTCACGAATCGGATGTGGGGTTTAGATTAATCCTACCTCCTGCCCAGGCCTCTGGCAGCAGGTAGTATCTTTATTGAGGCGGCCAGCACCCCAAAACCCACTCTTGTTCGTAAGTTCTTTTAATAATGACTGATTCTGTCTATTATAGAATGAATTTATTAATAGACAAGAAAACTCACAGGCATAAAGACTTAAAGCAAATTAATACTACACAGGAATAAAACAAAGGAAAACACTACTAGTAGGGTAACACACAGTGCACGATAAGGTACCTTTTTCACTTACAGCTAGTGAAGAAATAGTATAAGTTAGGATTCAATGTATCTTACCATCCAATTGCTGATGGAGCACACATAGAAGGTCCTTTCACTCAATCTCCAGAGAAGTAACCACGAAACCTGCGTCCAGACTTCGGGGAGAAGTTTTCGGACACTTTTCAGGGTGTACGAGGCTTCTGCCTAGTGGTGATTTTAGTGGATCTTTTATAGTGTAAAAACTGTGTCTCTCAAGTCAGGAATTTCCTTCTATCTCTCCCCACATCAGCTCTGCAGACTAAGATGTGGATTCTTAGCTGATGTTTGAGCTATCAGGCGCCAGAGACGGTTCCGGCTGGGCCTTTGGGCCCCTTGGCCTATCATCTCATTATGCACCCGTTATCAGAGTGGGGAGGGGGGGGGTTAGATGTCCTGCCACAACAACACAAGCCCGGCTGCAGCCGGCCGAGCCTGCAACCACAACCGCTGCCGCTTGCACCCAGCTGTGTCCGCTGCCGCCGCTGTGTTTCCTGCGCTGCCCGCTGCACCAACCTTCTGTAGCTCTAGCCCGCTGCACCCAGCCTGTCGCCACGGCCCGCAGCCGCTGCACCCCAACCCTGAGAATCTGCAGCAGCTCCAGGAGCACGCCTGTAGCCACCGCAACCTGTTTTCTGCCGACAGAAGAAAGATGCAGCCTGCTGCCCTTCGGAAATCGCGCCCAGCCCGCCACGGGAGCTACGCAGATGCGCCACAGTTGGCAGCATGCACGCTCCGCCTGCTGAGCTGACGCCGACAAAGCGCCCAGAATTTCGCGGTAACACTGTCCCTGTCTTCTGTTTCTTTCTGTTTATCTCTCTTTTCCCTCTCTACTCTCTTTTCTATCCCCCTTCAATAAGAACACCCTTTTAAAATCAATAAATGGTTCTCAGATAGAATATTGCCGCATTTGCGCTTTATTTTCGTCCTAGAAATTTATCCAAAAAAAATCCTTCCCGATGCCCTTTTATAGTAGAACAGGACAACTGCCAAGAAGGGAGAGACAAATGCTCAAAGAATTCCTATGGAGAGGGGCTCTTCATGGGCTAGGCAGGACAGGAGGGCTGTTTGGAGGTTGGCTACAGCCCTGCCATGTCCTGTGGGATCTCAGTGCTAGCAGTGGGGGTAATGTCTCTTCTGCTTCCTCCTAAATCCAGGCAAGAAGAACATTTTGAGTTACAGGATTTGAACTATAACCACTTCCTCTGACAGGAACTCAACATGAGCAGCATTAAGCACCCTTGGGACCTGTGAAGACAAGGAGGGGCAGAGAAGGCAAAACGAAGCAGAGAAGCACTGTTGGAAAATGAACAGCTTTTATTAGCCTCAAAATGGGTCTGCATCAAATCCTAGATGTGTCTGTAGCTCTCATCATCTCATCTGAGCCTTGTTCCAGGTCCCTCTGTTCTTCTGCCTGGTCCTTGGGTCCCTGGATCACAACTACAGCCTTGCTCAGCACTGCATGCCTGATGTACTCAGAAGTGTCCAGCAGATGTGGGTTATCGACGGTGCGGCTGTGCAGGGCATGTGCTGGGCTCTCTGCTTCTGCTGCTCTAGTTGCTAGTTGCTGCCATCGCCTCGTCCCTGCTTCATTCCTGCTGCCACTCTTCTTCTGGCTGCTGAACAGGTCCCTGGAGCACAAGCACTGCCTTGCCCAGGATGTCATGTCTGATATAGTGGGCTGTGTCCAGCAGCATTGGCTGTGGGACTGTGCAAGGCATGTGCTGGGCTTTCTGTCCCTTCTGCTGGGGATGCTACTCTCAGTCTCTCATCCATGCCTTGTTCCAGGTCCCTCTGTTCTTCTGCATGCTCCTGAGATCTCTGGATCACAATTACAGCCTTGCCTAGGATCTCACTGGTGATGTATTGGGCTGTAAGAAAAGCGTCTTCTGATAGCAACCATGACAAATTGTCTTTACTTGCAGGTATGTAGATGATATGTGGATCTTGGTCGTTGAGAGTTTGTAGTCGGTCTCTGCCTGTTATAATTAAATGCGAGAACATATCATTAACAATCCACGCAGTCTTTACTGCTGTGTGAGGTAAGAATAGCCATTCTAGTACATGTAAAGGCTACAAAAAATCATCTGTGAACCCTTGAAATAGAACAGCAAAAGGTTGAAATTTGCTAGCAATTATGGCAAGGCACACAGGTTTATCAGGATCCCACCTCCAGCTTTGTTGGTTTTCTAGCGGTTGAGCACAATGTGCAAGGGCAGTTTTAGCTTCTGGGGTTAGCTGTCGACGTGAATGCAGGTGGGGGTTTCCTCTGAGTAAGTCAAATAAAAGGTGTAAAAGCTCTGTGGATAGACCCAAAACAGGACGCAGCAAATTAAAAGAACCTAGCAGTTTCTGTAACTCATTTAAAGTTAGGGTGTCTTTAACACAAAGCCTTAAAGACTGAGGGCTGATGGTCTGTTGGGTAATTCTCCACCCCAGATAATGCCATGGGGACTCACGCTGCACCTTTTCAGGTGCCACAATCAATCCTGCATTCTGAATTGCCTGCATGATAGCTACCTGAATAGAACATAAAATGGATTGATCGTGAGCTGCAAGTAAAATGTCATCCATATAATGACATATGGTTGCAGCAGGAAATTTACAATGGACAGGCTGTAGGGCAAGATCGACGACCCTTTGGCATATAGTTGGGCTGTTGCACATACCTTGTGGCAATACTGTCCGGTGAAATCTCTTCATTGGTTCTGCATGATGCAAGGTAGGCAGAGAAAAGGCAAACTGAGGTGCATCATCAGGGTGTAAAGGTATGGTGAAAAAGCAGTCTTTTAGGTCTAAAATTACTAAGGGCCAATTTAGAGGCATCACTGTAGGTGGTGGAAGCCCAGGTTGCAGACCACCCATAGGTTCAATGACTGCATTTACTGCCCGTAAATCATGCAATAATCGCTATTTGCCATTTTTCTTTGGTATACAGAACACAGGAGTGTTCCAAGGGCTAGAAGATGGACAAATATGGCCTAAAGACAATTGTTCTTCTGCAAGCTGTTTTAAGTTTTGTAGCTGTTCCTTCCGTAGGGGCCATATAGGGTCCTCAGTCCGCCATGTGAGTTTACATATGTCCAATATTTGATTTTGGAACGGCTGATCAATGGCCCCTATGAAAAAGGTTTTTTCGGTGAGGTTGAGTCTATTTGTATGGTGGTTCCAAATTGTCCCAGAACATCTCTTCCCATAATGTACATGGTATAGCGGCAATGAATGGGGCAATCTGGGCAGTTTGCCCTTCAGGGCCAAGGACAAGCTGACAGTGAGTGCTTTGTCTAGGGTGCTGCATTCCTCCCACCCCAATTAGGGTCGATGTGGGGCTGATTGTGGGCCAATTACTAGGCCATTCACTGCTTTTACTAATAGAGGCATCAGCTCCAGTATCAACAAGCCCTTGACATCTTTTACCATCTATACTGCATATCAAGGTTCGCTGAACTGTTGTAATGGAGCTTGTCCAGAAAACCTGTGGCTGACCTGTGCTACCAAAGTTACTTGCGCCACATTTACCCTTACCACTAGGGGTTTTGTTGGAAAAAGGAGTAAGTTGTGCAATGCGTTGGTCTGCAGGTATAAAGCAGGCCATAAAGAGTGGCATGGGAGTCCATAGCATAATTTGTATTTCACCTTCATAATCCAAATCAATAACTCCAGGAAGCACAAAAAGCCCCAATTTGGTGGCAGAGGAATGCCCTATTAGCAAGGCATGCATATTATTACCAAGGGGTCCCCACACTACAGTAGGAACTAGGTGCACTGAAGATGTCATGAGAGTTATTGACTGTCTGGAGGCTAGGTCCAGCCCTGCACTGCCTGTGGTTGCAGGCAGGAGCTCGCTTGCCAAATATTTTGCCTTGCATTTCTTTGATTCTGCCGGGTGTGCGGGCTTGCCCCCTGCCGGAAGTTTCCCAGCTGTATAGCTTTCCCTTTTACAGTGTACCGCGAACAGCAATCAGTAGCCCAATGCTTCCCTCTTCCACACTGGGGACAATCTCTAGGTGGTATTTTTATTCCGTCCCCTTGTCGAGGGCAATCCCTTTTAAAAAGATTGGTTGAACCGCAGTTAGGAATTGGTCGACTGGGAAGAGTTTGGGGAAGGAACGCAAGGAATTCAGGTGTGCGCACCTCACCTATCAGGTGAGTAACCAGGGGAAGCAATATGGGAGGTGGAATATCCCTGGAACAAAGAAGGAGCTTGGACCTGTTACAGCGGCTCCTGCATCAGCAAACTACTGATATTGCTGATGGGAAATTAAGCACCCGGCTGGACTGGGTGTCCAATCACGTTAAAGATTTTCCCTTTAGTGGGCCTCTTCAATCAGAAGCCTGGCAAGCGGTAGGGCAGAGACTTTTTTTTTTTCTCTGTTTTCTGCTTCTGTTTCTGCCAGCAGCAGAAGCAGAGAGCCCAGCACATGCCCTGCACAGCCCCATAGTCAATAACCCACCTCTGCTGGACACTTCTGAGTACATCAGGCATGCAGTGCTGAGCAAGGCTGTAGTTGTGATCCAGGGACCCAAATGTCTCCTCTGCTTCCTCCTAAATCCAGGCAAGATCCAGGACAGAAAGTTTTGTGTCTATTAAATAAATAATTCATTCTATAATAGACCGACTCAACCATTATTAAAGAGCTTGCACACGAGAGTGCGTCTAGGGGTGCTGGCCACCTCAATAAAGCTACTGCCTGCTACCAGAAGCCTGGGTAATAGGCAGGGACTTATCTAAACCCCTCACATCTAATTCATAATAAGGAGTCCTGCAAGGAATACTCTGAAATGTGAAATAGCTGCTGCGGGAAGGTTAGGAGGAGTGGAGAGGAACTTAAGGACTCCACTCTGAGCATACCTCTGGACAGTCCTTTGGGAAGGATGCTCAGGGACTGGGGACAAAACGAGCTGGCTTGTACCCAGAGAACAACCTCCCGCCCGCGTGTCCGGAACCCGGAAGTGCGTAGCTAAAGCCGCGGCCAGAGAGTTAGTATGATGAGTGGCAGAACCCACATTTTGGCATGCTCTAACCATATCTGCTATGTCGCAAGTGTGCGGGTTACGAACAGTGTGCAATGCTTTTCTGCAGTCTTCATTTGCATTTACGAAAGCAAGCTGCCACAGCAGAATAGCTCTGGCCTCATCATTATCAACTTGCCAGGAGAGCGCGGCTTGCAGTCTGTCCAGGAACTGTACAAACGACTCTGCTGGACCACGTGAAATCTTAGCAAAAGACATATTAGCATTGATACCCGTCCCCGGGAGTTGCCGCAGGGCTTCCAGGGCTAGGCGGGTGATGATATCCTATATGTCATGTGGATAGCCTGTCTGCACCCTCTCTGGTTAGCTGAGCGGCAACAGTAGGTGGATTTCTGTCTCACAGCACTTCTGCCTGGGTAGTACACAGCTCATGGTAGTCGGTGAGCCAGACTGCAAATTGCATCATCATGCAGATCATTCTCATTATGCTTTTCCAGTCATTAGGTATGAGAATGTAGGTGGTACTTACTGACTCTAGGTAACTTAGGATGTGATAGGAGGATATGCCGCTTTCCTTTACTAGTGTCCTCAGTTCTTTAATAACTTTATAGTCTAGTTCCCTGAAGGCCGGGCATTGGTTCGGCACATATATAACCGGACAGGCAGTAATGACTGCCAGGTCACCTTCCTTCCATCACGGCTTCTCTGCACTTCTGCCAACGCTGGGTTACAATGTCATCATTCTGGGCAGGAACTGAGTCCGACACTTGCTTGTGGTCAGGGAGTTCCGCGCCAAGGGGGCCAACCATGTAGGGATTTTTATCGGTGTAAGGCAATTCTGTAGGGAATGGGTTAATCTCGGGGTAGCCTGATACATTGGATAGGGGTTCTGGTGGCGCTGAGGGCTCAGCGGAATCGGCTTCTGAAGCCATGTAATGGCCAACGTCCATGCGACTTCCCTTAAAGGCTGCCATGATTGTTCCCCATGTAACGAGGTGCCCGCAAGCTTCGGCATTGCCGTCCCTGGCGATATCAAAAAGTCTCTGCCCTACCGCTT
>VZTI01001643.1:842357-872595 GCA_013397865.1 Struthidea cinerea | reverse complement strand
AATGGAAGGGAATTAAAGGAAGGAAGGAGGTTGCCGCCCACCTAATCAGCTCAGACAGCAGAGCTGTGTGCGCTTGTGAGAGCCTGTGAATTATACCGGGAAAAGACAGTGAATGTTTTCACTGATTCTAAATATGCATATGGGGTGATACATGCATTTGGGAAACTGTTGGAAGAAAGAGGTTTATTAACCTGCAGGGGAAAAACGTTAGCTCATGAGAACTTAATCTCTCGCCTATTGGAGGTGCTGAATTTACCGAATAAGGTGGCAATTATACACGTCAGGGGACATCAGGCAGGGTGCTCACAGGAGGCAATAGGCAATAGATTGGCTGATGAAGAAGCTCAGAAAGCTGCACTGCTACCAGAAATCTCTAAGATCCTCCCCTTGCTCCCAGTAACTGCTGCTGCCAGAGAAACTGTCTTTTCCACCAGAGGAACTTGAGATAATTAAAAAGAGTGGGGCAGAGGAAAGGGGATAATTGGTTTACAAGGGATGGTAAGCAGTGGATACCTAAAGCTCTGGCCTTACAGTTACTAAAACAACTCCATGAAAGGAGTCATTGGGGCTCCCGAGGACTGGCAGAAGCCTTCCTCAAAATGTGTGCTGCTGTGGGTCTTTTTACTCTGGTAAAGCGAGCTATTGAGGGTTGTTTGATTTGTGCTAACACCAATAACAAGGTTACCAAGAAAATTGCCAGGGGAGGGAGGCCTTGGGCTGTATGTCCCTTCCAGAGATGCCAGGTGGATTTTACTTGAAATGACCCGAGTGGAAAGGTTTAAGTATCTTCTGGTAATAGTATGTCAGCTAACAAATTGGCCAGGAACATTTCCAGCTGTTTCAGCAACTACAAGATCAGTTATTAAAGCATTTTTGGAACAAATAATTCCAAGATATGGGATTGTGGAAGCAATAGACTCAGATAAGGGAACTCATTTTACAAGAAAAAATCTTCAAGGGGTTATGACTGCTTTAGGAATGCAATGGAACTTCCATACCCCCTCGCACCCCCAGAGCTCAGGCTGGGTTGAAAAGGTGAATGGAAAAATAAAGAAACACCTCCTGAAGCTGGTGATAGAAACTAAGATGCCATGGGTACAGCTCTTACCACTGGCTTTAGCAAGAATAAGGGCCAGACCCAGGGGAGACATTCAATTATCTCCCTTTGAATCGATGTTTGGAATTCCTTACCGTTGTAATTCTCAGTGTAGTGGGGGAGTGAAGATAAGTGATGTATATTTAAAACAGTCTGTGGCCAGGATACTGTCTCTTGTGAAATCTCTGCAATAGGAAGCTCTGCTGGCACAGACCCTGCCTCTGGACTTTGCTGTTCACAACATCCAGCCAGGAGACTGGGCCCTGGTTAAGGAGTGAAAAGAAGCACCACTGGCAGTGAAGTGCCATGGCCCATTCCAAGTGTCACGGAGCACAGACACAGCCCTCAAGACAGCTGAACACGGGTGGACCCATCACACTCGGGTCAAGGTCTCTCAGGCCCCAGAGATTTGGACATCTCAGCTGGAGGAGAAGGACAGGAGGCCACGACTGACACTCCGCAGGAGTGGACTGGAGCAGCAACCAGTGCGACCATCTGCTGAAACGGTCTGTATGGGCATCCCTCCTCTCAGAGTCACTGCGGGGGCCAATCTTCGCTGTCATTGTTATATGCATGTTAAGCTGTTTCTGTGCCTTCACTCGCCACAGGTGGTGCGGGAGACAACGTGAAAGTGAAAATTAAGATAGGAGATTAGATGACACCATTAGAATGCTTCTCTCAGTAATCTTACCTTTACATTGTCAGTTAGGTTTGGGCCAAAGGCGGGAGAGTAACTTTTTTAGCCTTAGGAGAAGAAGTAGCAAAAACCTTTAACCCTAGCAATTGTTGGGTCTGTGGTGGCCAGGAGGATCTGAAAACTGGCCATGGGTGGCCAGCCCAGTCGAACCTAAATGGTGGGTCAGCACCCTGAGTGAGGTCCATAATAGAACGGAATTTTAAGGTGAAGAAGGAAGTCCATGGCTACTTCATTCTTCTGAAAGAGGCACTTATTGTCTAAATAGAATCAGAGGTGTATACGTGAGAAAAAGTGTTTGTGACTGGACTTCATCTTTGAGTTTATCTATTAGCAGAAGAAGGGGGAGAGTGTAGAAAAATAAATGACTCAAACTGCTGTTTGCAAATAGATGACAATGGAAAAGTGGTGAAACAAATAACAAAAGGAATAAGAAAGTTAACACATGTACAGGTCCAAATGTGGAAAGGATGGGAATGGGACATGTTTTCATGGTTACCTGGTGGACTAGGGGTTAAACAAATGCTTTTTTTCCTCTTATGTGCTGGAGCAACTCTAATCTTTTACCATGCATGATCCCCTGTTTAGTGCAACTTACTCAACATGGGATGCAGGGAGTGGCCATGCCTACAGATCCAGAGATGGCTACAAAAGGACAGAAAATGATGTCACTGCAAATAACTGCAAAACCAAAAGAGACCCAGGAGCAGAAAATTAAGTCAATGACAGCTAAAGTTTGTAAAGACAATTATTAAAAATAAAAGAGGAGGGATTGAGAGGAATACAGAACTTGTCTTTACAAACAAGCTGTGGGCCTGCTGGTAGACAAGGCTAAGCACTATGAGATAAGAAAGACAATGGGAAGAATTCCATTGATTGATGAATTAAAGAGATATGTATCTTCAAACATACCAAAGGTCTACTGACAAGGGGGGAGGTTATACATTAGAAGGGAATATTTAGATATTAGGCATTCCGGGAAGTCTGTACCTCAGCAAATGCGGTTGGGAAACTAGGGAAAATAGGATAAAAAGGAGGCTGCAACCTCCAAACATTCGAGAGACCCCAGGGGAATGCCCCATGGCCTCTCCCTTTATTCGACTAAAGTAAAGGGACTCCTCTGTCTCCTTTTTGGACATAAACCTGTGGTGTTTGTGGATTAATTTTCCTGACACCCTAAATCTTGTGACTATTTCGCCATTATTGTGATGTGTTGCTAAAATCTCACGCCTCGAGACCGATGCCCTGTTTGTTATTTTAAGCAATAAATCGTTTATAATTGCATAGTCCCATCTCTCTTAACAAGGAATCCGACGGGTGCAGACACAGCACCGTGGAGCCCCAATACAGGGATCCAATAGTTGGTGCCTCGGTGAGTCGATTTATTGCAGAAAGTCGGACCGGAGGAAGAGGCCCTCGGTGGACATGGGCCAGATTAATCTGTACCCCGAATGGAAGGGTAATTCGGTGGTGAGCTAAAGCTGGAAGGAGGAAACTTGAACGGATGATTGCTGGACAACTTATCCCATAGCACACCGGTAGAAGAAACTGCCTTGTGAAGCAGGCAAGGTAGGCACCAAGGGCGGGAGATGGGTGCAAATATCTCCAAAGAGCAGAGAGATGTTTATTCTAAATTAGAAGCCTTGTTAAAATTGCATTCTGAACCTATTTCCAGCAGAGAAGTTACAAATTTATTGCTATGGGTTTTTTTTAACTGTCCAGAGGTGGATTTTAACCCTCTCCTCAATAAAATCCGTCTGGGACGATGTTGCAACTAAGCTTGCTACTAAGAGAGATAAGACGGCGGCTGTTTGACTCCCTGCTGGTAGAGTCGTAATTGAGATCCTTATCAGCTCGGTAACTGACGGCGGCTCTTCTGGAATTCTGATGCGCAACAGGCTCTGCCACAGCCGCCCCGTGCGGCCTCTCGTAATGCTGCACCCAAAGCGGGGGCGGAGAAGAAAGGACGGGGAGCCCCGGAAGCGATGGACCGTGCAGGAGGGCGGGAGGCTCCGGACAGGACATCCCCGGACGTGACATCCCCGGACATGACATCTCCGGACAGGACATCCCCGGACGTGACATCCCCGGATGTGACACCTCCAGAAATGACAGAAATAAAAATGGATGCTGCAAAAACAAATCCAGGAACTTTAGTTAGTAGCAAAGCAAATATGCGAATTCAGGATGAGTGCTTACTCAATCATCAGAGGATGAATTTGATTTAAGCCTTCGACATACGAATAGGCTTTATTCTGCCGGCAAGCAGAAAGACATGAATCCAAGAAAAAGGCCTGTCTTAGTAAATTGGAACGCTATACCTCATGAGAGATGTAAGGAGGATGATCTCATTCCAGCTCTTAAATCGTTGTTAGCAATGCCGGTGAGATATGAAAGAAGAGGAGCAAACCCGAGATGGGAAGCTGTCGCACATGATGACTTTAAGGATTTAAGGAAGGCTATAAAAGAGAGCAGTCTAGGATCTCCCTATTTTAAGCAGCTGTTAAAAGCGACTTTTGGTCGTGTGGATTTGACACCTTTTGACTGTAAAAATATTGCTTCAATGCTTTTGACTGATTCACAGTACATACTGTGGGATTTAAAATGCGCAGATTTCTTGGAAAATTGATAGAGAGTTATGCAGGAGGTGCCAGTGCAGCTCTGATGGGAAGGCTATAAAAGAGAGCAGTCTAGGATCTCCCTATTTTAAGCAGCTGTTAAAAGCGACTTTTGGTCGTGTGGATTTGACACCTTTTGACTGTAAAAATATTGCTTCAATGCTTTTGACTGATTCACAGTACATACTGTGGGATTTAAAATGCGCAGATTTCTTGGAAAATTGATAGAGAGTTATGCAGGAGGTGCCAGTGCAGCTCTGATGCTTGCATAGCTGGCAGGGGACCCACCTCATGACAGGCCAGAAGATCCAGCAGACCTGGCGAGGGCGGTTCTTGGTGACATCAAAGAAGCAGCTAAAAAGGCACTTTTGCAAGTTGAACCTGTGGGTAGCCCACAAGGTGCCTAGAAGTGATTGAAGATATGATATCTCTCCAACCTGGACTTCCTTCTCTCTCTATGATCCCAAGAGATTGGCCTTTGGTTGTTATTGATTTGAAGGACTGTTTTTTCAGTATTCCTCTTCATCCAGATGATGCCCCGCGTTTTGCATTCTCTGTCCCAAGTATTAATAGACAGAAACCACTGTTAATGTATCACTGGGTTGTGCTTCCTCAGGGGATGAAAATTCACCTACTATATGTCAGTGGTTTGTGGCAAAAGCTCTATCTCCAGCTAGACAAAAACATCTTAAAGCAAAGATTCTGTACTACGTGGATGATCTGTTGATTTCAGCACCAATGGAGGAAGCTTGTGACAGTGTTGTAACGGAGATTAAAAATGCTGGACTTGAGATTTCTACATCAAAAATACAGAAAACTCCACCATGGAAATATTTGGGATGGAAAATGACAGAACAAGCAATAGTGCCACAGAAGATACCGCTTCGAATTAAAGCTCATACTTTGCAGGATTTGCAGCAGCTTTTGGGAGAGATAAATTGGATCAGATCTACTTTAGGGATCACCAAGGATGAACTTGCCCCAGTTTTTGACTTGCTAAGAGGAGACTGTGACATCACATCTCCAAGAACTCTCACATCTGAAGCTCAAAAGGCACTTGACAGAGTAGCAGAGGCATTTCAGAAAAGACAAGCACATTGTTGTATAGCTTCACAACCATTTTCCCTTGCAGTTTGAGGGGGGGAAATGCAATTGTATGGTCTTATATTTCAATGGGATGCTTCAGCGAAAAATCCTTTGCTAACAATAGAGTGTGTCTTTTTGCCTTATAGGTCTCCAAAAACAATCTTCACAGCAATGGAAATGTTAGCACAGATTATAATCAGAGGTAGATCAAGGCTGCTAACTATGGCAGGCAAAGATTTTGCAGTAATTTATTTACTTCTGAAGAAGCAATATTTTGATTGGGCATTGCAAAAATCAGAAAGAACTTCAAATTGCATTGTTGAATTACCCAGGCACCTGTTCTATTTATTTTCCTAGTCATAAGTTATTGCAAGCAAAATTGAGCTTTAGAGAGAAACCTCTGTTAAGTGAAGTGCCTTTAGATGCTGTGACGATATTTAGTGATGGGTCAGGAAAAACACATCGCTCTGTGATAGTATAGCAAGACCCAGAAACGAAAGCATGGAAATCAGATATCCAAACAGTAGAAGGCTCGACACAAGTGTTGAGCTTGCAGCAGTAGTTAGAGCATTTCAGCTTTTTCAGGAACCTTTTAATTTGATTACGGATTCTGCTTATGTTGCTAATATAGTTAAAAGACTAGAAGGACCAGTTTTGAAGGATGTTAGTAATGATGCTCTGTGTCGTTATCTTGCATGTCTTTATACACTTGTACAAGGCAGAACTAATCCATATTTTGCCTCCCATATTAGAGCTCACTCATCGCTTCCAGGATTTCTGGCAGAAGGCAACTCCAGAGCTGATAAGTTAACAGTAGCCATAGTGAACACCCTACCTAATATTTTTGAACAGGCAAAACTGAGTCATGCCTGTTTTCATCAAAATGCACAAGCACTTAGGCAAATGTTTCGTCTTTCCAGAGATCAGACTAGGGCAATTGTAAATACCTGTCCAGATTGTCAGCTGGTGCAAACTCCTGTTTCTACAGGAGTGGTTAACCCCAGAGGACTGCAGAGCTTGCAGTTGTGGCAAACAGATGTTACAAAATATCCACCTTTTGGAAAATATAAAAACATCCATCTGTCAGTAGACACATTTACCAACGCGGTTTTTGCTTCTGTACACACAGGAGAAGCAGCAAATCATGTGTGTCAACATTTTTTGCAAGCTTTTGCTTCATTAGAGGTACCTCAAGAAATAGAAAGAGATAACGGTCCTGCTTATACAGCTCAGAAGGTAGCCACATTTTTAATGAATTGGGGTGTTTGCCATACCTTTGGCATTCCTTATTCCTCCACGAGTCAGGCCGTTGTTGAGAGGACACATAGTTCCTTTCACTATTTTAGATCAGTGAAAGGGAGATGTTGCACAGGCAACACCACAGATACGGTTGAGTAAAGCCTTATATGTCTATAACCTTTTGAATAGTTCTTCTACAGAGCCTGATTCTCCAATAGTTAGGCATTTTTCTAACAGCACACATGCAAAATTAAAAGAAAATCCCTTAGTTCTAATTAGAAATCCAGAAACAGGACAAATCGAAGATCCATTTCCTCTAATAAGCTGGGGCAAAGGATCTGCTTGTGTTTCTACAGGTACGGGACCCAGGTGGTTTCCTGCAAAGAACGTGAAGCCATACCATGCGCAGAAAGACGTTGACAACCCCACAAGCAGAGAAGAAAGTACACAGACGTGAACTACTCAGAGACTATAACTTACGCTTGAAATCTCTTGTTTTTGTTATTTGAACTGTAAATTTTAGGTTTTATGTTAACATAAAGGTGTGAAAACGAAAATACTGTAAAGCTCTTTTGGCAAATAATCCTCATCTTTCTATTTAAGAAGACACGAAATACCGTTGTGCCTCATCCTTCAAATAAGATTTGAACAAAATTGAGAAAATATAAAAGAATATTCTTAGAAATTCATTCGAAGATAAAAATTTTGAAAACAGTCTTTTGCCAAAAGATAGCTTTAAAAGGAACATGAAGGTTAATCAGATGTTAAGTTTGTGTTTTGCTCTGTTTGTTTTACCTGTTTTTAATAGTGTAGCTTTGCCAGTTGATCAACCTAAGACCAATGTGTGGGTGACTTTAGCTAATGCTTTGTGTTTGGATCCTCTATACTTGTCTACCACAATTCCAGAAAATCCATTTTCAAATTGCTTAGTCAATGTTCCAGTAGAAAATTGGCCAATACCAGAGAGTTGATAGAGCCATACGAGGTATGGATTTTGCAGGATCAAAAGTTTGGGAGTACTATACCCCGGTAAATACATGGGAATGGTGGACTCCCCATCTTCCTAAAGCCTCTGATGAACCCCAAGAATTAGAACTCCTTGGTTCTGCAAAAGTAAAATTCTGTGTTGAATTCCACTCTACAAAGAACAACCAATCAATGATGAGAGATGTCTCTTCACATAACCCTGTGTATAAGAATCACACCTTTTGGTGTAACAGTAGTTTTATAGTTCCATCTACAGCTAGTTCTATTCCTCTGCAATTACCAAAAGGAATGGTTTTTGTATGTGGAGACAGAGCATGGCCGGCCATCCCTTCAAACATCAAAGGTGGTCCGTGTACTTTGGGAAAGCTTACATTGTTTACTCTAATATGAAGGCAATTACTAACATGAGACACAGACAAAAAAGATCTTTTACACATCAATATGAACCAGAATGTAAAGATGATTTCACCCCATGGGGTTATGGAAAAAGGCCTGCAGCATCTCTTCTTATGCCACCAGTTGCCTCAGCAGTTGCATTAAAGCAGTTAGATCAGTTGGGATGTTGGCTGAGTAAACAATCTAATGCTCCGTCCCTTGCACTGAGTGGCCTTTTAGCAGATGTCAAAGATGTGAGGCATGCATCTTTGCAAAATAGAGCAGCAGTTGATTTTCTTTTGCTGGCCTATGGACATGGATGTAAAGACTTTGAAGGGATTGTGCTGTATGAATCTGTCTGACCACTCGGAATCTTTTCATAAGAGCATACAACAACTTCAAGAGGGTGTGTCAAAAATAAGAATCGATGACGGATCTTGGCTGGATGATATGTTTAGTGGATGGGGTTTATCATCGTGGCTAAAGAAGTGTCTTACAACAGGCTTATACATCTTTGCGGTCGTAGTGATATTTCTCATAATGATACCTTGTTTGTTTCAATGTGTACAACGAATGATTGATAAATCTGTTAATAGAATTTATTTGGTGCAGAAAGGAGGGGGAGATGTAGGAAACAGAGGAGTAAAAACTTCTGCAGTTAATGGTGGGTTTGATTTACAGCCCTGGAAGAAACTCGGGCTGGCATAATTGACAGAGATTTATGGTCCTTAAGCAGGTGAATCACAAACCTGTGTTTCTATAGTCATAAGTAAAAGTATGTATTGGGTGTTATGGTGAAGGGTTTTAAGTATAATAATGTGATTTTATAGTTTAAGTTAAGAATTTAGATGTTATAATAGAAGTATATGGATGTACATGACATGACAGGTTATTGGTCAAGACACAGCTGCATTGCAGTGAAAAGTCTTTACAGGTGATAGGTCATCAAGTCAAAACAAAGTTTCGTTTTAACTGCCTATTGGATTAGAAAGTTATAAATTGCCATGTAACCCTAAATCTTGTGACTATTTCGCCATTATTGTGATGTGTTGCTAAAATCTCACGCCTCGAGACTGATGCCCTGTTTGTTATTTTAAGCAATAAATCTTTTATAATTGCATAGTCCCATCTCTCTTAATAAGGAATCCGACGGGTGCAGACACAGCACCGTGGAGCCCCGATAAAGGGATCCAATACCACTGCATTTTACTCACGTGCCTCGCGGAAAGGCAAGGATCCCCTCCTTGCTTCAGCAGAGAAATTTTCCAGAGGTTTAGGACATTCAGTGGGATGAGGGCTGCAAAAGAAGGCAGGCTGATCAAGCCCAGCACCTCCAGGGCTGCATTTCCATGTGGGCAGCTCTTGTTCCATCTCCTCCAGTGGAGGTGAGAGCCAGGGTGCAGGTTGGTGCACACCCGGAATGTCCAAGCCCTCTCCATTACACCATAATTACTGACGGCTGGCAGGGTGATGTGCTCCTCAGCAGCCAGAGATTGCTCTTGCAAGCTGGACATCTTCACTGCTTTCCTGGCTGCTTCCTCCAAGGCAGAGCAGGAGCACAATGTCCAGCCAGGTCGTCACACTCTGGGGGAAAAGCTGTTAAAAACGAACATCACCTTTCCTTACACTGGAGATTTCTGGCCTATTTGCCCACTGTAAAGGGGGAAAAAAAAGTAAGACCTTAAAAAAAAGCCTAAAGTTCATCTCGAGCTCCCTCTTGTGACTTCTGTGTCAAGGCTCCTCTAATCCGTACTTGGATAAAGCTATCCTACAGTCACTGTGGGAATATTTATAGCTCCCAGTCATATATTAGAATTACTTAACACACAATTACAGCAAAATGTATCCAGGTGCTTAAACGGGCATTGACATCACACACATGATCCAGTTCATCCTGCTCCTGTGCCAGGGGAACTGGGAGAAACTCTGAATCAACAGGTGAAATACTACTGCCTTTTCCATTCAAAGCCCAGATCTTATCGTACAAAGGTACACCTTGCATTCGGGTTTTCATATCCACACTCTCATTCTAGCTGAGTCTGTCCTTTCAGGATGCTAAATCACTGCTGCCCTAGGGAAGGCAGCCTGAAGGAGCTATCCTACATTTTATTTGCTCTGTAGATTGCTTTCTCCAAGTTGTATTTGGTCATGTACCCCATAACTCTGTGAGCTGGTTTTTGTATTTATGTATTTTATAATCTCCCTTTATCACATACTCAAAAGCAATATCCCTACTGCTAGGATGTTTTTATGTTGCATTATTTGTTCTACTTACCTCTACACCCACAGCCTGTTTATACTTCCCATTTCCAGACAATCCTAGTGATCAGATCGGTACTGAGACAGAAGCACCAAATTCCTGATGGTACAAAGCAAAACACTTTGCAGCAGTGGGTGCAACACAGATTCCTTGGATTTGGGACTTGCACTTCCACACACTTACATAATTCTGCCCTTTTCTTGTCTCCACTGCGCATCTACTGAGTAGGAGCTGGCAGCTTTTGGGTAGGGAGGACTCGTGGCTGTCACTTCTCGTTCAGTGTCTTCCCAAAAGCAGATCCCTGCTCCATGAATGCATCAGCCCCTTGCAGCCCAGGAAGCTGGAGAGAAATATCTCTGCATGGCAAACCACTGCTGGGGCTGTTCCCCCGTGGTTTGTTGCCCCAAGAGCTCTCCTGTGCTGAGATGGATGAGCAATTCTGTTGGCTGAGCCCATCCCAAGCAAGAGATGATCAGGACTGATTTCTTTCCATGCCAGTACCCTTTCCCATTGTCTTCTTGCCGTTGCTCTGCCTGTTGTGCAAAGCTTGCAGAAATAACCTCAGAACAGTTCCTGGCCTTTTTGCTGTAGGGATATTGCTAAATCCTATTATTCTTGCTGTCATGCTAGGAAAAAAATTATCCACTTCAGTACAACCATTAACCATAATTAGTGCTCAGTTGCACACACAATCTGGAATGAAGGGATCTGATCTTCTGCTACCAGTCAATAAATCTCTCCAAGTGCACAGGGAGCAGACAGCAAAGTGAGCAATCACTCATTTCTGCTCCTGTAACTACTTTTAAATGCCCTGCCAACAAGCTCACAAGAATATTTTTCCCTGTTTTCTGTACCAGCAGTTTCTGTTCACAGCCAGTGTCTCCTGCTGTTGGATTTCCCTGGATCACCAGCCTGGGACACTAAGAGCCAGGCACTTCAGGAGCCTTGACAGATGCACCCTTGAAATACTTGGGTATCCAAGGTAGAAAATCCCCCCAGTCTCATGGCAGAATGCTCCTGACCCATGCCCTGCCTCCTGGGTGTGTCTGGGAGCCACTTTGTGCTGGGACCCACAGGGCTGCTACAGCATCTGCTGCTGCTGAGGCTGCTGCCTTCCAGCAGATCCTTTACATCTCTGGCTGCTCAACAACCACTGAAATAAAAACAAAAAAAATAAAACCAGAAAATTACACACACACACCCCCCCCTCCCCCCAGGACCTCCCATGTAATTACAAGACGTTGTTCAAGCTGCTTGCACTTCGCTAAGTGACACCGCTATCTATCCCACACAGTGCTGGGTTTGTCCTCTGCAGGGGTTTTAAGGAGCTGATGGAAGACGTTGCCTCAAGGTTTGAAT
The DNA here is from genome assembly GCA_013397865.1 of Struthidea cinerea. Classification (NCBI taxonomy): domain Eukaryota; kingdom Metazoa; phylum Chordata; class Aves; order Passeriformes; family Corcoracidae; genus Struthidea; species Struthidea cinerea. Next base: position 860,881 of record VZTI01001643.1, on the reverse strand, counting down.
TCATTGGCATTAAAATACCAATTCACTCACCTGTTGAATTTTTAAGTCTGCCACTGGCCTCAGAAAGAGCCTGGAGCCCTCCATGGGCAGTGCAGAAGTTGCTCTTCATGGCTTGCTCTTCTCACACTGCCTCTGCCTGGGTCAGTCCAGGGACACGTAAAGGGACAGCAGAGTCTGCTGGTGGCTTTCCAGGTTAGCACAGCTCTGTGTTGAGTCTGCAGGCACTCAGACTTGGCCAGGACAGCCATGGAGCACCCAGCCCACTCTAAGCAGAAGCCTTCGAGGAGCCATCCCGCTGGAACTTGCTCAAAATCCCAGCTCACTTACCCTGGCTTTGGGAGGCACCCTATCCTTGAGAAGAAAAAAAAATACCCCTAGCAGTAGAAAGTGTGTCAAACTGAACCCTTCTACTCAAAATTAAGTGCAGAATTGAGTCTGGGCTTGAGAAAATGCTCAGGAAAGAGATCAATGTCTGAGCCTCAGCTCAAATGGGGCTCCCAGCCCCAACAGTGAATGTAGTTTGGGGGGGTCCCAAGTGAATCTGCTTGGGGCAATTAAAGCCCAGCACTCCCTCAGGACCGTGACACTGGGCTGATTTCATCAGCCCTTCCCTTAGGCTTAATCACAGTGCAGGTTGAAGAGCAGGTGAGAAGCATTTTGGTGAAATAACCCAGCTCCTGCCCGAAATGGCCCAGATGCAGTAGGAGATGGATATGGCACAAGGTTAACAGCCCCGGACTCATTTCAGCCTGGATGCAGCCGCCTCTCTTCCCGCAGCTCCAGGCTTATGGGGCACAGGGATTCAGAGCATGTCCACAGTGCCACAGCTGTGATGCCGAGTCAACCCAGAGCTATGGGCTTTGGACTATGGGGAAACCTGTTAGTTCTGCCCCAAATCCCACCCCATGCACAGCCCAGGCACCAAACATGGGGAAGTGGAGAGCACATGGAGCCGAAGCCTACCATTCCTTCCTTCCTTCAGCTGCAGGCACTGTCTGGGTACCAGCTCTTCCAGCAGCACCCACAACTAGACCCACACCTCAGCACCCCCACAACCCACGTGGGGAGATGTGATGGCACCTAATTCACTTCAGTTTGCTCTTCAGCCCCTGCCCCTTGCTCCAAACCCTGCCTGGGTCTGAGGTTTTTAATGAGCTGACTGTGGTCCAGCACAGAGCTGCTGTCCCTGGTGTTGTGCCAAGGTGGGAGGAATGGGATGAGACACTGTCCCGTTCCCACACTGGCTGAGCACCTGAACCCCACCACCCCATAAACTGTGGGACAACCCTACAACCCCCTGGGTGACAGCATCATCCCAATCCCACCATTTGTGGGAAATCAAGGCTCATCACCCTCAGGGCTGCTTGGAAGCGCCCCAACTCTAAGGTGGGAGAAGAAATCTCAAAGAGATGTTTCTGGGCTGATTAAAGTTAATTAGCTCAAATGATGCCTCTGAAGGGAAACGTTTCTTATTTTGGGTTCATGCCGACTTGGGCCCAAGCCTGGTTTTCATAAGGCCGGTAAGTGTAAACAGATAGGGCCCTTTCATTGGAAACAGGCAGCGCAGGATATAATTAAAGAAGTATGCACTGGCATGGCAGAGAACCGTTTTCAATTACTGCTATTTCAAGGGGATTAAGAGGAAATATTTTAAACAAGACCACTGCAAAAATAGATTTTGTTTGTCATTAGCTTCCAAATAATATTTGACTTTAGGGCTGAAATTTCCATGTGCCAGGCCTGCCCCTGGTGGCGCATTCCCCCCAAGGGTTGGGAAGAGGGTGATTCATAGCGGCATGGAAGCTGGGGGCAGGGCTCCCTGTGTATGGCCCTATTTCCCTATGGGAAGTACCCTCCTTTTCCCCTGGCCAATTTTCTCTCTGTACCAGCCTAGAAGTGCACAGGGCAGCCTCAGAAGCGAGGAACACACTGCAAGGGACTTGTTTGGTTACAGACTGCACTTGGGGTGCTCTGGGAGCACATTGCCACTGCCTTTGGAAGGGAATGAACGCCCTCCTGCAGAGGGAGTGATGGCTCCATCGTTCCCTGTGCTTTCCTTGGCCAGGCCAGCTGTACCTCTGACCCTGATCTGCTGCTGTATCTCTGCACAGCACGAGTTCATGGGTGTGAATTTGGGATGGTCTGTTCTGCCAGTGGCTACACAGGTGGCCTGAAAGATGTTGTCACTGTCACAACAGTAGTGCAGCCCAGCCTCCGTCCATCTCTGTCTCTCCTGGATCGGGCTGTACCTTCAGAAAAGGGATGAAACCGGAGCTAATCACGGGAGTGAGGCAGCATCCGTGACCCTTGCTGGGAGCCCTTCTTGGGGTGCATGTGTAGAGCTCTGTAGAAATGGGGACAGAAAAGGTAAGATGGGTTTGCTCTGCTTTCCTTCCCCACCTTTCCCAGCCTGTGGACAGGACATGTGCCTGGGGTGTGTGGAACCCAAGGCCATGTGGAGCTGGAGAGAGGCAGCCACCCTCCAAGTGCTGTCATGTCCCCAGGTGGGACAGGGACCACCTCACCCTACCGCAGAGATCGGTGCCAGCACTTGCTGAACACCTCCTGAGACACCTGCCATGGGACAGACAATGAGGAGGAGTCAGTTACTATCCATGTAAAAGGATCCCAGAGTCATTCCTGCAAATTCACCACCTAATTATCCAGCAGCTTGAGTTTAATGAAGGGCTCCAAGATTCATCTGGTGTGTGCAAAACAGGCGCATTCATCCTCCCTCTGCCTTCCCAGAGGAAAGGGCTGTTTCTCACAGCACCTGGGCCAGTCAGGCTCCTGGCTCCCCAGGGGCTCCCAAAGGCCTGTGTCAGCAGCATGGGAAGGGCCTGGCCACAGGGTGGTGAGAAGGGCTCTCTGCTGACATTTGCCCAGGGAGCTTATGAGGCTCAAGCAGCAGAAACACTGGCCCTAGCAGGATCATGAGAAACCATTCCTCTGTGCTATTTACAGCACCCAAGGACATATTTTTCCATTTGGAAACACTGCAAGGAGGATGTTTCTCATGGCTGTTGAGAAAGAGGGGTCCACCTCAGGGAATAGCATGGGTTGGGGTGCGTAGGCTTGGGGCAGCGAGGCAGCACATCAAAGGGAGCCAGGGACACCAAAAACGGAGTTTGGCCACTTCCATGTCAGAGGGCAGAGCTGCTGGCACCAGCTCAGGCTCTTGGATGTGAGAGAAGCCTGTGGAGATGTCAAATGAGCAGAGGCACCAAAAGACAGCTCCTCTCCAGAGGCGTTTCCAAACACATGGCCCAGAGCACACCACAGCTGCACTGTCACATAAGGCAGCTGATGGGCAGTGAAAGGTGAAAAGGGCTTCCTGCCATGCCAGTGGAGCTAAGTAACCCAAAGGGGAACCCAAACTGCTCCACATCTCCAGAGCTGCAGGCTTCCCACAGCACAAGAGGCTCAGAGGGCTCCATCTGATCCACGAAGCCTCCAAGCACACTGCAAGAACTGGTGGAAGTGAGAAAAGTCCACACCACTCCAGACTGGGTTGAATAAGCCTGGACATGTGGGGATTTCACACTGTTGGGCTATAGAGCACCTGGGAGGAAAACATGGAGTCCTGGGGAGCAGGGACCAGGAGATGCACCTTCTGCTGTGAGGTCAGAGGGGAAGCACAGCTACAGAGACCTGCAAAACCAATGTCAGCCAGGAGCTGACAGACAGCAGGGACAGGAGGGCAGAGTTAGGAGGCCACGCCTACAAAAATGGGGAAAGGAAATCGATAGCTCAAGCAAAGAGCAGCATAGGCTGAGGGCTGAGAAAGGACTCCTTTCCACATGCAGCATTCCACTCCCTGTAAAATCCAAGGGGATTTCATCAACAGTGCAATCAATTCTCCTGTAGGTAATTCAGCATCTTTTCATGGAGACCCTGATGACACTTCCAGGCACTTCAGGTGAGCCCTGCCCTTATGCCCGCAGGCAGCAGAGCCCAGAGAGGGGGACAGAGCTGACACCCTCCCACACACACGTTCCCCTGCACTGCTGGGTGCCACCCCACACCAGCGGTCCCTCCTGACCACTGGTTTCCAGCACAGCAACCAGCTTCATGTGACACTTTCATGGTTCCCACTTCTGCTGCCCCCTCCCAGACAGGCAGCCGCATCTCTGTCCCCATTTCCTCATTCCCATCCTCAACTCATTCCCCATCTTCTCTCCAAAGAGCTGTTGTTTGATCCCTCTCCTTCCAGCCCTCCCATGCATCTCCAGCCATTCCCACTGCCCCCGTCCAGTTCTTCACCACCCTTCTTGGGGCAAGGCAGAGCTGGGACTGCGGGACCAGCCTTGAGCACCCCCGGTCCAGGCACTGACCCACGATCCTGCATCAAATCCCAGGGGGTCAACCGCTGGCAGGGGAGAGGATGACACAGCTGGGCAGGAGACACACTGTTCTCCCTCACCCCTCTTGTACCACAGCTCCTCTGGTCCCTCTGCATCACTGTGAGGCATCAGCCAAGGGATGTGCTATCCCTGGCAAGGGCTGAGTCAGTTCTGGTGCTTGCCAACCACTTATAGGGCCACAAAGCATCACCATGGCCCCTGCCAGCACCAATTCCTCCTGCCGCAGGGTCGGGCGGCCTCTCTCAAGACTCCTATGAGCCCTCCAGGAAATATCCCGTGGAGAACAAAATTAGATGTCAAAGAGCAGAAGGATTTGAGCTCTGGCAGGTCCCCAAATCTGGGAAGGAGAAAAGCGTTATGAAAACACTCATCAGAAGGCGGTGAGAAATTAGACGTAGGTCACTTGAACCCCAGCCCTGAGGAAAGGGGTCAAGCCCACAGGGTAAAGCCCAGCTGGATGGGAGGAAGCCAGCAGAGTTTTTTGGAGGAGGAACCACTCAGTTTGTTAATTTGATGACATCCTCCAGGCTGGGCTTTTCCTTTGCTTGGGATAACAGATCTGGACCTAGTGCTCGATCCCGCTCAGTAGGTGCTGCTGTGCCTCTCCTTCCACCCCCACAGAAGAGCTCAGACCTGGATGTGATGCTCATATTTTGGGTACAGAGCACCCAGCTGGCAGCACTGCCAGGGGGTTTTACCAGACAGAGCACAAGAGCTGCTTGCCCAGAGGATGCAAACAGGTTGGGCACTAAGGACATGGTGCAGCCCTGGAGACTGGCACTGTGGGTCTGCTCTGAGCAAGGGGCAGTATGGTGTGAGCCTCCTTTTAACACACATTCTCAGGACTGGGGAGTGGTTTTCTGCCTGCTATTTGACAACCTGTTGCACATACCCAACTTCCACTTTCAAAACCAATTTGGTTTGGATCACATTGTCTCAAAGGGACCTTGTCTCCCAAGAGAAACTTCCTTCTGAAATCAGTCTCCTGGAGCTCCTGGGCATTTGCAAGATGTTTCACTTTTATACCACAACCTTTAAAGAGCCTTAGAAAATGATGTGAGGCAATGGATAGGACCCCATGTGCAGATTAAGTTATCAGCATTCCTTGTGTTTATTTTTAACTGTGGAATAAAATTCCTTTTTTGCTTTCAGGAATTGGGAGTGGCTGCATGCACCAACTGAGCTCACAAAATGTTTTCATTACCTGGTCCTGCATATTTTGGACATGCTACTGAGCAGGTTAACTGATGGGCTGACCTTTTGAGATCTTCCAATAATGTTGCAAATGTTTTTTGAAAGAAGCACAGCATCTCTGGAGATGAAAGAGAAGCATTTATTGGTTTTGATGACTTACATGTGTGAGTGTTCACTTTGAAATTATGGGATGGGATAGGTTGCCTCCTAATAGGATTCTGCTTTCTACCCTGAGATGTCCTGAGTGGGTTATTGTACCAGTCCTGAATCCAGCCCTGGAGACTCTCCAAAGACAGCATCTCCTTGTGCATCCCCCTGGAGGTCGCTCCATCCGGGTCCGTGCAGCACTGACTGGCAGGTGACTTTATTCTCCCTCTATTTCCAGCTCCGGCTTACTTTGGACAGATCAGCATCCTTGGGAGAGCTGCTTGGGACATTTACAGCCTGGCTGGGCGGCGGCTTGCAGTTCAGAGTTTACACAAACCCGGGCACGGTCCCAGCACTGGGTGCTGACTCAGGCGCCCGCCCATGCGATGCTCCCGCGTCACACGGACCCTGCAGAGCCACTGAGCTGACATTTCACACTGTCACACACAGCAGCAGCCGCTGCAGCAGCCAAATCGTGGGGCCTCGAGTCCTGGAAGGAAGGGGGTTTAAACCTTCCCCTCTCCTGACCCCAAGCAAACACAACGCAGTAGGGTTGTCCCAGCTGGCGACGGGTTTGATTCATTTTCCTGAAGGGAGACCTCTCCGGATCGCTGCGCAAAGAGGCTCTGCAGCCCTGGCTCAGCTTCCAGTGCCTGCAGAAGGACCAGCTCCCAGGAGTCCCCCGCCACAGCCTGTGAGCACCCGCCAGGCACCACCAGCAGCCAGGACTCTGGTGGGTCAAAGAGCTGATGCAGAATAACAATGCCTCCTGTGCTTCAGCAGGGACAAAAAACATCCTCCACAGCAAGAAAAAGCCAAGTGTGAGAAGCAAGGGAGGCTCCCAAGGGGGAAAGGCACCCTGCTGCAGCTGCTGAAGGAGAGGGTAACAGGAAGGAGATGCTGTAAATCCTTGCCCTTGGCTCTGTGGGCAGATTCATGACTGCTCCAGCTCAAGACAAGGATTCATTTGCAGCCTGGGATGGTAAAACATTGGCACAGAACGGCTTTTATTTCTTCTTTTCCTACCCGGGCTGTCAGAAAGCTCCATTATTTGTTACTTCACCATATCAGTACATGGTTTTTCATCCTGTACCTCACTGGGTTTTCAGAGCTGCTGGCTTCTCACCATCCCATCCCCCTTCCCAAGCATTTGTATCTGTACTCCCCTCCTGGGAAGCCCTCTCTTTCCTGACAAGTGGAAGCTGCAAATGCCACAGCACCACCTGCCTGCAGCAGAAAAATGGTCCTTTCTGCAGCAATTAGGCTGATGCCCCAACTCCTCCCCCAGCACCTGAACAGATGCTCCTGTGTCTGCTCTTCCTGGCCATGTGTCCATTTCTGGGAATTAAAAGGCACAGCCAAAAGCCACAGACCTGTTTATGACTTGTACAAATGTGATAAATGACTGCTGAGAAAATGTCTCTGAGCTGCCCCTCGCCTGCATCTTAATAGGCTGATGCTTGGGAACAGTTAAGTAGCTGTCTTGACTTGTTTAGCTCGATAGGCCCAGACATTTCCCTAAGGCGATGGGGGATTTATGGCTCCGTAATGCAATAATGTTTGGTAAGTATCACAATTTGGGGTAGATTTATGTCCCCTCAGCAGTCAGAGAGGGATTTATAGGGCCTGCCAGAGGTAGGGTTACAGGAAGTGCCATCAGGGACACAGAGATCACTGCACCTTCCTGCTCAACGACAATCCCTTGGAGAGGCCTGGAGCGTTGTAGCCTGCTGCCATATTGCCCTGCTAATGTTTTTCATTAATAAAACTAAACATGAGGGCTAAGGGAGCTGCCTGGTGATGGAAAGCATTTTGGAATGTGCTTCCCTCCTTCCTGCTCTGTGACAGGCAAGGAAGGGCAGGGTGGGGCCCACCATGGCCCAGCCCCAGGAGAGAGCCCATCCCCATCACCCACCTCGTGCACTCTCTGGGAAGATGCCCGTGGGGACTGTGCTGCTTCCTTGCAAAGGGTCCCAACCAGCCATCAGTGAGAGCCTGGAAGTAACAGCAGGATGCCTGGAGCAGGGATGAAACCCAGGAAGTAGCAGTGGGGGTACAGGACATCCACTTCCAAGAGATGGAGAAGGACCATATATCCCAAAAGCACTCCAAACATTTCACAGCTCTGCTATTTAAGTGCAAACTGTAAGAGTTTGGGACAAGCTGCATCACAAACAAACATAAATTCAGTGTTGCAGGTGGCTTTTCAGAGCAGTGCTGGTCTGACAGGTTCGCTGTGTCTGGCCTTTGCCAGGGATGCTGGCTACGAACAAATCCTCATGTTCAGCAGGTTCAGGAGAACTTTCTCTCTGCTGGGAGGGCTCTGGAGCATTGCTTTTCTTTGAACTTCAACAGAAAATGTTCTTTCTAAGACAAACCTCTTTGGGTTGAAATTGTTCCCTCCTGGGTCTCAGCCTAGACATACGTCATCAACAAGATTCATGTGATTAAAATAACCGTATTAAAGTGATTGATATTCTGAGAAGCAGGTGCTGGAGGGAGAAACAAGGCTCCAGAACACAGCACTGGAACTGCTGACCTAAAGGATCAGTGCTGGGAGCTGCATCACCTTTGCTTCCCAGCTCTCATGGAGACTGAATAAAACAGGGCAGGTTTGATGAGAATCAAATTAGCTTTAGCTGTTTCACCCCTGGCAGTTATCAGGATGAGTTTGATCTTTATTTGTGCAAACAACAGCACAGGTTTTTCTGTAAGGAAGCAGCACCATGATCAATTCAGCCTCATCAAGAGGAGACCAGGACATGCTCTGGCTAATCTATTCAAAAACCCTTTGGCTTGAGAATAGCATTCACTAGTTACAGAATTTTCCAGATACTGAGATATCCTTCACTCAGATGTCAGAGCTCACCTGGGAGGAAGAAACTCTGTTGTGTGACTGGGTACACCCACACCACATCAGGATGGATGCACGCAGTCTTGAGATGATGAGAGATGGAATAGAGCAATGCACACCTCCTGTGAATGACCAAAAGAAATAGTGAAAGGGTATTAAAAAGTTAAAAATCTCCCTCGCTGCTGCCCAGTTCTTGGATCAACTGCTCTGAGCAGGCTCTGGCAGCAGGAGGAGCAGGTGCTCGCTGGGATCACAAGTGACACACCCCACTTTGACACCCGGCTCCATCCAGCTCATCGTTTGCGTGGGAATTGCTGTTAGTAACCAAGGGTGTGTTTCTGTGCTACTCATTCATAACAAGACACGGACAACCCTGCTGCCATCCTGGCCAGCACACCAGCATTTTCAAGCTTTGCTTTTTTAATGACCCATACCTTGACAACATCCCAGGAAAAACAAGCACAGGCAGCATCACACAGCATCAAATAAACTGTGACTGTTAGAACTCATTGAAATAGTAACACTTGAGTGCATAAGAGTTTTGGAGGGGGTTTTCACATGCTCAGTCTTCTCTTGAAAGATATTGGATGTATTTGTTCAGTGTATTTTTTGGCCAGGAAAACCACTTTTTTTTCTGCTCTTAACAATTCCCTCTAGTTCTTTTTTTTTAATGAAGAAAGGTGAACAAAAAACATGGAGAGAAAGCAGCATTATTGTTCAGCACCTTCTCCCTGTTAGCTTCAATAAAGCCAGCACATGCAACAGAATTCACTTTAGGTTGCACACCTGCAGCAATGCCACCTCCTGGAAGGAAGAGCTGTTCTGTGGGACTCACCTTTGCACGAACAGCTTCCTCAGGTTGTGTGCAGGAGTATCCACACCCTCCCTGTGCCACCTTAGTCCCTGCATTGGGACATCAGGGGCTGAAGGTTGACCACAGCGTGAAGCTTGTGCTAGGGTTCCCATGCAGGGCAAGGAGAGCACCCCTCCTGCCACCATTAGTGGCCTACAGTGTGGTGGTTTTTTTTTTAATTAGGAAAGTAATAACTTTGCTGATTTTTCTATTCTAATGCTGTTTCATTCTTGATAACCACTCTTACTCTAATAAACAGCATCGCAGCCCAGGCTCCAAGGCTAATAACTGTAGATGGGAAATGTTTTGTTTCATAACAGCAGCTGCAGCCCGCAGAGCACATGAGAACATTTTTTTTTCAGGAACATTGGAAGATGCTATTTTTAACTATTCTCCCCCATCTTCCTGGTGCTTGGATACAAGATGCACCAGTTGGAACACATTGCAACAACATGGAATGTTTAACTCCCTCTGTGCCACGGGGAGAGGATGAGCAGGAGCCCCAGTCTGGTGGGGGGCAGTGGGATGACCGTGCCCATTGCAGACCAACTTCTTTGCTGTCCATCCATCTACAGCTTCACAGCACCCCACACCAAGACCATCATCATCATCAGGACATGACATGACACTCTGTGTGCCCCAAAATACACTTTTTGGTGCTGGCTCTGGGCCAGCAGTGGGAGAAGAGCAGGATTTTGTTGTGTGGAGCACAGCAGACATCCAGAGAAGAACATGAGAGCTTGGTCACAGAAAGAGGCGTCCAGTGAGGATGGCCACCAGGTGGGTGCGAGCTGCCCAGGTGTCACCCAGTGCATCTGCCCCATTTGTTGGCGTCCTTCTGCCCCACTGGGAGAGTCCTTCCCCTGGAACAGGGAGCAGACCTCATACCCACCATCTTTTCCACCTTGTCCCCTTTGGGATGGTAAAGCCCTGTTCAGTGTCATGGCTTCCACTCCTTAGTGCAGCACAGATCTACCAAAAAAGCCATACCTGGCAAGGCTGGAGGGGCTCCAACAGAAGGCTCCAGGTTGGGTTAAGAGCTCCCAACACAGGCACCAGAGACACTGCAAACCCAACAGCATTAACACAGGCAGAAGTGGCATTTAAGTGCATAGTTGGTTGAAATCATGTTCCTCAGTGTCCAACAAAAATAAGTTCTTAATAGGCGTGGAGCTAAGTGGAGTCACCCAGAGTTATGATTTCCTTTCAGCAGATACTTAATCTTCAGGCTGTCACTTTCACTCAGGCCATGATTAAAACAATAAACCCTGGAGAAACCACCCTGCCCCCCATCAGCAGCTGCTTCTCCTCCACGTGCTGTGATGGAAGCCATTCATCACTAAAAAAGGGAGGTGACATCAAAGACAGATTATTGCTATTTATTATTCCAAGATGCCATGGTTGGCCAGCAAGCTGTCCTTGGTAAAGTGAGGTTGGCCACAGCTGCCTCCCACCAGATACAGACTGAGGAGGGAGAAGTCACCCTATGGTGTAGGATATGCATCAGTGCTGCATCAGGACCTTCACCTCTGGCCTCTTGTGATGGGCAAGCCATTGTATTGGAAGGATTCTCCCATTTACCTCTGAAAATCTTCTTGGACATTTGCACTCCATCAGTGAAACCCCACCTTGGCAAACAGTTTGCAAAGGGAAAGAAAAAAAAATAGCATTATGCATTGCCAAAATAAGCAGTTAGCACATCACCATGACTCCCAGCCCGGGTTCCTGTGCTTTTGGGCATCCCAGTCTCCTGGGTTTCTGCTCTTCCTGCCCTGAGTCTCAGTCTGGATAGCACCGTGAGGTCATCGTGGCCTTAAAAGAGCTGGGTGGTGGGCATGGAACAGGGACATGGGTTGTCCTTGAATTTGCAAAGCTGTTTTGTCTGTGCACACAATTACTGTGAAGATCCACCCTCTGGGCTGACCCCAGGGCTCACTGTGCAGTCAGAGGAGACACCTGGAACTGGCCCACAACACAGAAAACAGCCTAGGCCCTGCCAAGCTCAGGATGTGGAGCATCCTGCTTGGACACTTCACTTGGGGCACAAAGACAGACATTGCTGAAATGCAACACTCTTCTCAGAGTGTGTTTTCCCAAAGCTCAACATGTTCCACTTCAGCAAGGCTGGAAAATCTATAATGTCAGCTCTCCTGCCATGCCTGCGCATATTTGCATTTTCCTTGCAGTATTTTTAGAGACTTCCACTCCTCGGCCTGATTTGGGACAAAGTCAAATATTTTAAATCTTGGAAGCTGCCACAGGAAAAGAAACTCCATTTTTCAACCAGCTTTAGATACAGCCTTCAGCCACGCCAACAAATCTTCTGCCAGCCTGGAAAGCTGTACTTGCCTCTCAGATAAGGACTTAACATGGTCCAGAAGGTCTTTGTCCTGCACCCAGCTCAGGGAGGTGCTGCTGTCCCACCCCTCTGAGGATGGGCTGGAGATTCCCACAGAATGCTGCTTTGCTGGTGGGAGGCAACAGCAAGAGGGGACACGTGGCAGAGTTCCCTGGCTCCTTGTCCCACCCAGTCCTCACGAGCCAGATGAGCAAAGAGCTTAGCTCTCCTCCAAGATATCCCAGTTCCCTGAGGGTCCTGTATCTACAAGACTCACATCTTTTTGCTGAGGCAAGGGAGGAAATGATGGGGCTGACTTGAAAATAGTTCCATTGCCAGGTCTGAAGTAGGACCAGCCTCAGCTCAGCCACGTCAACCCACGTGTCTGCTGAAGACTCCCCAGCACAGCTGCTCCAGAAACCATTTCTGCCTGCACTGCTACAACAGTTGGGCAGTTCTGTGGGGTGCAGTCACACCAGCTGTGGGAGCCACCTCCTTCCAGTGTGGGATGGACCTGGCTCATCCCCTGTTTGAACATGCTGGTCTGTGCTGAGCCTTCCCAGGCAGGACAGCTCTCACCGGAGCTCCTCCTCTGGGGAGTGAGAAACGGTCCCATTCTCACCTGGAGGAAAGCTCACCACCTCCTCTGCTCCTTGGGGGTGGCCATGGAGAGCGCTCATCTCCTTCACACAGCAGCTTTTTAGGCAAGTGGGACTGAGCCCACCACCTGGCCACGGAAATGTGGTGCTTGGTGGGGTCCCAAGACAGGTTTATAGCCTGGCTCGTTTTAGCACCTCCCATTCGAAAGGAGGGCTCCACCTGGCCCTGCTCTGAAACCACCTCTGGGCTGGAAAACAGCGGCTGTGAGACAACATCTGGCATCGCTCGGGCAGGCAGAGGCAGGAAGCAAAGGAAAACAGTGTCTGTCCGAGCCTGCTGAGGGACTCCAGCTAGACAGAGAGCAAAATTTGGCCAAGACGCTGGAAAGAGTAACTCTGATCTTAAAAAAGTTATTTAAAAAAAAAAGGATGAGACATTGTAAGGTGCCGGTTGCCATTTGTCATCCTTCAACGTGCTGTTTACTCCCACAGCACGGAGATGTCAATCCCCCTGCCCCACCAAAGTCACTTGAGCTTCATCTTCACTGCTGGAGACCTTGGGGCCCCATCCCAGCACCGCCCTCAGGACTTCAATGCGTGGACTGGGAGACTGCAGGGAAGCACAAGGCACAACCATCTCCCAGCCCCACCTTGGAAGGGGACACTCCCTTACCTTTCAATGTCATTTCGGGACCAACACCTGGCTCTTGGATGACGCCACAGCCTTCCAGGGTTCTCCCACCCAGGGTGCTCTGATCCCAGCAGCCCCAGAGATGCCCTCCTGCCCCACAGCAGCCATCAGGGGCATGGAAGGAGGTTTGGACACAGCATATAGTCGTCTCCAGCCCCCTAAAAGTGACTGCTGGCCTGCTTGCCTTCCCTCCCAGAGACCTTTTTTGCAAGACCTGATTTCTGAACCCCCTTGAGTGCACACTGCATATGTTGACCATCTGCTGGTAGGAGACACAGGTCCTCCTGGCTTATGAAAGGAGCTGGGGTTTCCCCACTCCTTCTGTTCTCCTGAATTTTGCTGCTTCATGTGATTTCATCACATCTGCTGAACAGGCAGAGACACAGAATAACCCACTTGAGCCACAGTTGGCTGAAAGGCATTGTTAGGATGAGAAGATGACAAGTAAGAGGTGTTTTATGCAGCTGAGGGGCAGAAAAACAACTGGTGGGAAAGCGGCAAAGAACAAGAAGGTGAGCCCAGGAGCAGTGCTGAGCCCCAAATCCAGGCTGCAGAGACCCAACCAAGCTGCTGGGCATCTGCCCCTGCTCACCTGCGATCTCAGTGGAGGGGCACAAGGTGGAAGGGTGAGCAGTAAAACCCCTGTGGGCAAACCCTCAGGCATGGAGACACCCAGGGGCGTTCCTGTCACTGAGAGGTGAGCAGGAGATGTGGCTTTCCTATAAAGCAGGAGCCCCAGTCCATTAGGTGTCTGCTCCCAGGGTGGGAGCACTACAGGTGTGCAGTGTATGGTCAGGAGATGCCTGCAGAAGCTGGGTGAGGGGAGGCTGCCACACCCTGCTTGTGCCATAGTTTTTAGTGATCCTGCCGGACAAGCCAAGCCAAACTGAGAGCTGGAGCCATCAGGTGAGGAGTCACAGCACAGCAGTGGCAGGTCAGGAGATGGACACCTGCCCAAATGTAGCTCAGATGAGCTGGCTGCAGGTCTGGATGGACATCCAAGGCTTGTTTGAACTCACTCTAAACCACTCCAGTCTCAAAATCAACTTGGAAGCGATGCTATTTACAAGCCTGCTTCTCCTGGCAACCAAGAAATAATAAGCAAGAGGGTGATATTGTTATTTCAGCTTCAGAGGAGTGAATAATTGGCTTTGCAAGGAATGCAAGCTTGGCTGACTGCTGAGGGCCTTGCAGAGATACCCATCTCCCCTTAGCGGGGTCTCCCTGGACACTGCCCTGCTGAAATTTAACTGCCCATGGAGGGTCAGGAGCCAGACCAGCAGGGAAACAGGATGCCAAGCCAGACACACTCCAGAGTCACAGCAGTTGGCTCTAATCCAAGTTAATCATTTAGTGACCAAGAAGGGAAGTTGCAGAAGCCCACCAGCCCCAGACCCCCAGCATCTCCCCCCACCCAACTGCAGCTCCCAGCAGAGACCCAAGCACTGAGCACAACTCACCAACTCCAGCCCAGCTTCACGTCTCCAGGAGACAAAAACAGCCCCACAGCACCGCTCCCACCCCTACTTTAACAGCCTTCACTAATTAGCCCTGATGACTCTCTAAGCTTCTTCTGACCACCTGCCTTGCTTTGCAGTGGAGGGATTTCCCTGCTGAGCCCAGCTCTGTTCACTCCTGCACAGGTGATGGGACTCAACCCTTTACCTCTGGTCATTTGTTGCTTTCCCTCCTTCCCTGCTGGTCACCCATCCCCAGCACCCACACGGGGACGTCTATCCCTCCCTCACCTCCCTTCTCTGAAGGGAGACCCCTCTGCTCCCCTTCTGCCCCACATTCAGGCCCACCTGGTGTCTCACCAGCCTGGTGGGGTGGAGGGAGCTCGGGACAAAGCCATGGGTGTGCCTTGACTCTTCCTGAACATGATCTCTTCTAGGAGAAGGCTTTGTGGATGTTTCCTGCCTTACACTGCTGCTGAACTTGCAGCTGCCTATGCTGGCAGAAGGATCCCGTGGTTCAGGCAGGGGTCTGGACACAGCATCTTTGACTTTATGGCTTGCACATGCTGCAGAGGGGTCCCCATCTCTGCAAGGGTCTCTCTGTGGTCCCCTGATCAGCTGCACGGCAGCCCCAAGCCCTGCTCCACTGGCTCCAATCCTCTTGTTTTCCCCCTACTCTCCGTAGAGTTCCCAGCCCCAGCCAACAGTGTAGGACACCTCGGGGCAGCAACACGTGACACAGGTGTGGCAGCTTATAGAAAGGATTGGGGAGTCTTTTCCCCCTTTTATTGAAAATGATCATTTCTATTCTAGTGCAAACACTGTACTTTTTACATCACAAAGCAAGAGATAATTTACAGGACACACTTCCATCTGGAAATCCCGTGGCTTCACGCGTCAAGCTCCAACAGCCTCATCAATCATCCGTCCCTGTCATGCTCAAAATTCCCACTTTGAGGGAACCAGTCACCTATTTCTCTGTTGAAAAAGGGGGAGCCTGAGAAAACAGTGTTTGTACAGAGTAGGCAAGAGGAAAATGCCTCATGATACATTTTCTCCCCTGAATGGTACCCAAACTTAATGATAACTGTGGTAACCATGGCAACTCCCTACCACTACAACTGAAAATATACTGAAACCCTGGAGAACTCCATGCTTTGAGGATAAGGCCCTTGATTTGCACATATATTTACATGGTTTAATAAAATACAGATTAAACATACACAATCATAAAATTTTACTTTGGCTTGATTGACAGCAAGTTGCTGTCTTTTGGCTGAGGTCATCAGCAATTAAGAAACAAACACCAAAAGCTGTCTGTTCATCCAGCTAGACTCTGTTTCGTAAGTCCACGTAAACAAAGCAATATTGGGTCACCCATCACCCAGCTCAAAGGGGATGTAAAGGTCTTCTCTGAACTGACTGAAGGCAGCAGTCAGCTGTGGTGGCATCCCTGACCAAGCAGCCTGACCCAAGGCAAGATCCAACTCAAACTGGAAGTGCAAAAGCTTCCACAGCCTTCCTGCAGGAGCAGCCCCGTGCCAGACAATTCAATTCCTCACACAAATAAAGTGAGGAGGCTGAACACACAGGTGTTTATGTGAGCCCCTTCATGTAAACTTCACCGTGTGGGGATGGAGATCTTGGTCCACAGGTGGATAGCGGGGCACCAGGAGCTCCATGCTCCCTGAACTGTCTCCTTGCTAACCTCAGAAGGAGGTGTCCCTACACAGACAACAAAAAAAGCTGCTCAAGGTGCTTTTTCTACTGCAGAAAAGGTGAGCAAAGACTGGGGGAAAGCCACAGGCCAGCAAGACACCGAAGGAAAGAGCTGAAACTCCAGGGTGAACACTCAGGCCACCACAGGGGAATTCATCCAGGCTGTTGTCACTGCTAGAATGTTGGTGGATTGTGGAGGAGGGCAGCAGGGCAAGGAGAGTGGGGAGCACCAGCTTTAGGTACTCAACAACTAGTTCAACCTTTGAGTAATGTTACATGGCACTGGGTCCTTTCTGACCACATTTTTCAATGGTTTGTGTGTTTGCGTAGGCACAGGAAGCAGGAGTGAGTTTCTAAGTGCAGGCCGAGATTTCCAACATGATTACTTGGCTCTAGGAGCTGGACCCACACTACTCACGATAGAAATATTTTGCTTTATACATGTTAGGTTCTCTAGACTGCAGGTGGCCAAAAAAAGGGATCAAACAGAACATGACGGATTTCTCAAAACACAGTGCTTGCCCAGCTTCCCTTTCCCTGGTGTTCTGCCTGGGACTTTCAGCTTTTCGTCCTGATCACAATTAGGTTTTTTTCCCTCAAAAATACCCACAGAGGGAGGAAAAAAAATCCAGCAGCAATGCATACAATCACAGGCACAACTTACTCCAGTTTGGATTTGGGGCTTTTTTCCTAGTGCTAGCTCAAATATTTTGGCTGGATTTCCATTCATCCTCTGCCAGTTTAATTTTCACCTACGCTTTAAAGAGGTTTAATTCTCATTTCCTGCAATATGCAGTTTTAGACTATCAAAGCCCACTGTCAGACATCTACATATGCCCAGTGTGTCTGCAGCAAACACCAAGATGGAGATCTAAGCCACTCTACCAGAAGTATTTCTCATGACTGAGCTTCATTCTCCTTCCCTTATGGTCCAGGGTAGCTCTGCTGCCTTCAGTGGGACTATTCCATGGCAAAGTCCATCTCAGTTTGGACACAAGTGCTATTTGTCACGAATAAACCCCCTCCTCCCCCAAATGTGAGAGGCAGGCATCACCAGCAACAAGAAAGATCCTAATTTCCTCAGAATGCTTGTGTGGAAGAAATCCCTTTTGGGCCGCATCTCCTCTACTCTTCATGGAGATAAATAAATTAGGTCTCCAGAGCCCGGAGGGAGGACAGCAGGCAGGGAAAATGGTTAAGGTTATAGGGCAAGCCTTACTGAGCAGTGTTATGGGAACTGAGACCTTTGGTGGGATGCTCTTGTGTGTTCCCAAGAGCCACCTGAACCTGTCTGACTGGAGAGGAGATCCTTGTTGTATTCTGTGAAAGTGCCCATGGGGAAAATCTGCAGAGGAGTGTGGCTCCCTCCAGCACCGCTTCTTCGGGGTTTCTCATGGGAGGACGTGAGCTGCCTTTTCAGTGCTGCCCAAGGCTGCAGGGAGGAGCTCTGACAAGGGTGAGAGAGGCTGTGGCTGGAATTTCAATGCACAGCTCCACCTGGATGCAGCACAAACATCCCGAACGTTTTCAATGGATTTTATTTTGTTTAATAAAAAACACCAACCAAGCTTGCATGTATTATCTTATATATATAAATATATACAGTATATATAAAACAAATGCATCTGGACAACGCCTTTCCCTGTGGCACAAACTCTAAGGCATAGAAAGGAGTGTCCTGACAGTCCTATTCTTGGCACTACAGAGCGATCCCCCTGCTACACTCCCCCTGCTCACACACCCACATTGGTTTTTCTCTCTTCTTTGGCTTTTCGAGGCAGCAGTGCTGGGAATACTCAACAAAACAATGGAGCTCTGTGGAGCCCAAGGAGGTTTTCCAGGCAACTCAGACAGGATGAATCCATCTCGTTGCATTAATGGACTTCTCACAGACTAATAGGAATGTGCTGCCTCTGTGGCACAAGGGACTGGAGGGATGAGGGTCGGGTGGATATAATAGAAAGTGGTGATCAAACAAATTCTTCTTCTAGGGTGAGCTGGGGCAGCGGGGAGAGGAGCAAGCTTTGCATCTCAGCACGGTGGTGGTGGGACTTGTTCATGGGCTGAGATTGGCAGACGTTTCTTTTTGCAGTCCCATACAAAAACGGACACCAGCAAGGGTGAGACTGTCCTTTACTGAAGAAGCTCGTAGTATATTGAGCAGAAGCAATAAACCTGACAATAACAAGAAAAAAAATGGTGGCATTATCCCAAAAGGAAGGAGGAACCTTGTCACTCACAGGTTCGGTTTGCTCCCTGTGTTCAGTTCTGGGTGAGGGTTGGCTTTTTTTTCTTCTTTTTTTTTTTT